>JADKXX010002722.1:0-56468 GCA_017310255.1 Butorides virescens
ATTATTATTATTATTATTATTATTATTATTATTATTATTATTATTATTATTATTATTGCTATATTTCCATAATTAAACTGTTTATCTCAACCCATGAGCTTTCTCACTTTTACCCTGCCAATTCTCTTCCCCCCACCCCGCTGCAGGAGGGAGTAAGCAAGTGCCTGTGTGGTGCTGAGTCGCCAGCTGGGGTTAATCCATGACACTGACCCAAAATCCAGGCTACACCACCAAAAACCTTGCACGGCAAGTGACTTCAGGACGGTTCAGTTCAGAATGAACAGCCACACAGTGCTTTACGCTCATTTACCTTGAAGCTGATTTGCAGAAATTGTTCATCGTTAATGCCATGTTTTATTTACAGGGTGAAGACCCAGGACAGAGAAAGGTGAAAAGCACATGGTTTTCCAAATAGAAAATTCACTCTGGGCAAGATTTTCAGTGTTCTGAATTGTCAGTGTGTGCCAAAACAGGAAAGCTCTCGGGATGTGAAGCTCCAACCCCCCCAGAACGACTCCTGTGCTGCTACCCTGCAAGCCTCAAGAGGAGACCAAGGTAACTGGTTGCTTTGTGGGTAGTAAGTCCCGAAGAAAGATGCTACATGGTGTCCCTCCTATCTCCACTTTTTTCACATCAACATGGAGCAGAGTGAGAAACAGCAGCACTTAGTGAGAGTTAAAGAGAGCACTGTAACACAGGATGGTTGCAACTTGGAAAGGGCAAAGAAGAATGGGTGAAAAGGAGGAAAAGAGAAAGATGGGTGCAATTTACAGCATCACCCAGAGTCTTTGGCACTATGAGACAGCAGAAGCATGGTTCTCCTCCAAAACAGTAACCAAACAACTGGACTTTCAGGACTCCCACTGATACTTCTGACCTATAAAATCATTTTTTAAGGAAGATTTTGGTATTTGCTATAGAGTCAAACACCAGTAGACATAAAGCACAAATTGAAGTCCTTCTGGGGCATGCCACTTATCTCCAGGAAAGAGTTTGCTTTCCCTAGTTGCAGAAATCGTGGCAAAGAACTCATGAAAGGCAGCAGTAGAAGAAAATTGAGTTTATTCCTCAGTTTATTGCAGGTGGTGTTGATTATATGGTGTTGCTATTGTTAGTAAAAGACCACTGACCTCAAGTCCTCCTCTTAGTCCTCATCTTAACTGGTCTTGACTTGCTTTACTTGCTCTAGCAGCAAAGTAGTCAGGCGACTAAACTCTTAAGAGCAAAAGAAAATGGTCAGATGGTTATTTTTTTAACCACAGTCCTTGTTCAGTAGCTTTAAAACTTGGACTTGTTCATATTTAGTAAGGTTTAGTCATATCGTATATGGCAAAAGTCCAGCAAAGAACCACGTGTGATTGAAAAGCCCAGCACAGTAGAGTATCACAGATCACTGGGAAAGAAGCTCACTATCAACAGTATAAAAATAACCCCAAGGAAACTGCAAAGCTGAAGAGTATCAGAAGAAGAAACTATTGCCATCAACAGCAACGCTGGCAACTTGGGGCACTGGCATCTTGCCATGATAGCCCTCAGCCAATGCCCACAGGAAATCACAGGCAACCACAAGGGTGGGAAAGTAGCTTGGAGAAGAGGGACAGCGAGAGGACAGGGTAGCCAGGATATTGCTATTAACTACATCAGTAATTTCCCACCTTTTATTTTAATTAAACAATTTGAATTATTGATGCATGGGTGTCATTTTATTTGGAGCAGTAGCAGCTTTTGCCTTGTTTTAATTTGGCTAGCAATCAATTTTTGTGTGTGTGTACAAGGCCCGTGACAAGATTTTGACTGCACCAAGCCAGGCTTAGGATATGGTACCAATGCAAATGCTGGGAACTGTTTGATGAACTAGTTTAGGGATGTGGGGTTTAGTGAAGATGTGAGACTTAAAATATTCAAGTTGTGGAACATTTTTTCAGGAACCTTGGGGAAAAAAAGCCATAGTTTGGAAAAAGAGGAATCTGATTGTTCCAGTGGCTGAAGAGAACCAAGAAGCTGCTGGTCTTCCCAAGCTTGGAAGAGTTCAGGTGGTATGTACCTTTCATGTCAAGACCATCATAAATAGAGAAAGGAAAGCCAATAGTGAACATGCTTGCAAGAACATAAAAATTAATATTTAATGGGGGGGGGGGGGGGGGGGGGGGGGAAAAAAAAAAAAAGAAAAAAAAAAAAAAAAGGGGGGGAGGGGGAAAAGGGGGGATCCTTCAGCCTAACAGTTCATTCATAGATTTTTTTCTATTTCTGAAGTGGCCTTTTAACAAATTATTGATTTACTACAAAAGCCAATTTAAAAAAAAAAAAAAAGATTACGATGATAACTGCAGTTACTGGTACACCACAGCACTGTAACATATCTTTCCAGCAAACAGCGTGAAGCAGAATGAAGGCCCACCCCCCCCATATTACCTGCATCATTTGCACCACTAGGCAGGTGCAGGAGGTCCATGGCCAACTGCAGGTTGTCTTAAATGTTCAGCATGTTCATTCACGTGATTATAAAAGAAATTTGTGGTTTAATGCTTAATGCCACACTGATCAACTGAGATAGAACTTAAGTTGCTCTCTGCTCTGCTTATGCATTTTCAGCTTTGCTACACACAATGGCTTGAAAGAGGGAAATTTGAGTGCAAGAGCCTCATCCATCAGGATGTGTCCACCCAAATTACTCCTATGGCTCTCGCACTCTCTCATTAAGAAATAAATGCCAGGACTCATTAGAGGGCAAGGCTGTGTGAAACTCCAAGTCATACATCATGACATGTGACAGAATGAATTAATACAATGCCACTACAAAGCTTAAGGCACAGAAGAGCTCAGTGGTGGTGGGTGCCATCCCCTCTTGGGGCCTCATGTTCTCGCTGCCAAAACACGTTAACTGAGTCACTGACTATGCTAAATCTACTAGTGCAATTTTGGATGATATTTTAAATATTAATGCTGGGACAGGATTTTCCAAGTGGAGCAACTGTGCACATGCCCTGTTGGCATGACATGGGATGAGCTCTAGTGCTCTTGGCATTGAGACCTTCTCCACAATGACCGACCTACTGAGAAAGATGCTTTGCACAGCAAATGATGGTGCCGCAACTGCATCAGTCCACTGATATCAAAATGAAAGTTCTTGAGAAGTTAGAGATTTAGGGGATGGAGAAGCCACAGCATTTTAAAAAAATGCACAGCAGTTTAGTGGGAGAGGGATTTTTTATAGCTTGAGAAGACGTGGCAGGAAGCTCAGAAGTGTATGCAGTTCTTTCCTTGTGCAGCTGGAAATTTAAGACACCTCTAGAAATCCTCTGTCTCCAGAGAGCAGAAAACTGCTATCCCAACACTACGCATGAAGTCCTCTCTTGAAAAGGTGAAGTGGGGAAGACCCTCTTCTAAATAAAGAACTATAAAGTTAAATTAAATGAAGGAAGGACAGGTAGCATTTAGTGATACTGTTGTCATTTTTTTGAAGAAAAGGTCTGAATGGCTAAATGAACGGAGAAATGGGAAAAGACTATGTTTTAGTTAACAACAGTCCTAGTCAGGAAAAATAAACCACACCCACCAGTAAAAGTGATCAGAAAAAAAATGTTTGGAAGGAGTATTACATCCTCACTGCACCAAAACCTCACAGCTCCTTTTCATCCACAGATTTCAGATTGAAATAGCAATAACAGCACTGAAATTTCTTTCTTCATTTTGGATACCTGTCTTTCAAGTAGCCCCTGTGCCGCACAATTCTCAGTTAAGCAGTCAAGTGGATGACCACTGTTATGGCTCAAGTTACAATCCAAAACAAGAAAACAAAATAAGAATTTAATCTTTCTGCCTCTAAGGCAAATAATTCACGCTTATTTATCCACCTGTCTGCACCCGTCCCTTATATTTCAGCTGTAAGTTTCTTGGTGCAGAAGTTTTTCTTCAGGACCATTTGTATCCAAATTACCACTGTTATTTGTCAAGAGACAGCCTGTTCTAGTCTTTCTCACTAATAAATGCTCCAACTTTGAAGTTATGAATTAATCACCTGCAAGTTTTTGAGAAGTTACAAGGAAACTGGAATTATGAACATTCCAGAGTGTTCTGTTCATCAAAACACAGCTCTCTCCCTCTAGACATTGTAGGTATCTACTTGCAGTGCGATTCCTTTTGGACAGATAGCTTGAGTCAGGTAGGAAAGTAAAATATTTCCCTTTTTTTCTTTCCCCTCAAGAAAAAACCTCATTCTTCTTAGCGTGTAATCCTCAAGAGAAATAGAATCTTTTCTATTTGAAAAAAAATCCTTGTATGGGTACACGAGTTTCTCATACCACGTGCAAAGTGGCTGCCTCCACTGCTCCAACAAGCAACTGCACCTTCAGGGCCATATGTTCCACCATATCTAGATATGGAGAATTCCTCAAGGACCCCCCTCTTCTCTTGTTTTCTGCCGATCTTTGTCCTCACCCTGTTACAGGTAACCCTCTTCAACCTTATCTCTTGCTCTAAGCCCTTCTTGATTTCTTGACTTC
This sequence comes from Butorides virescens, assembly GCA_017310255.1. NCBI lineage: Eukaryota > Metazoa > Chordata > Aves > Pelecaniformes > Ardeidae > Butorides > Butorides virescens. The sequence goes on from JADKXX010002722.1 coordinate 4,503, forward strand.
TACTTCCTTTCTCCCTTGCACCTAGAACAACATTTCTCAGAATGTTGTCCAAAATTCTCTCAACCACGTTGAGATGCCACGGGGTGTGATCTGTCTACATTAAGCTCATATCAGTTACTGCAGAGAAACAGAGAGTTTGGGTCTCATTATTGCCAAAGGCCATTTCACCTCGCTATAAAATGCATAATTGAGAGTAGCCAAGTGAATTTCTCTCAAAAAATGACAGGTTTTTGAGAGAGCTAGGTCTAAAATTAGTCCTAATTCTAAATTGCCCTATACACATCCCTCCAAAACAACATGTACCAACCTCCACTGCAGACATAAGCAATGTTTCCTTTAGCATGCGTGCAGGTAGGAATATTTTTCTCTTACTAAGGCATATAAAATCTGTGTGATCAATCAAGCCACTAATTCTGTCCTCTGGGTCTGCAGAACTTGCCAAAGACAACCTTAAACTAGGCCACCTGCTGACAGTTCACTCTGGCCATCTGTGTATGTCTCACTTTAAAAACATCCTGTCTCAGGCAATGACAACACCCTGGGATCTTCTGGTTTTGGCCTGTCATCCCCAGCCTCCCAACAGGAGGACCATGAAAGCTACAAAGCAAAGAGGCAGCCAAATAAAGTGCAAAAGCCCATCACGTAAAGGTGAGCGGACTTCTAGACTTAATTCAATGAACTAAGATAATTATACATGCAGGCTAAGTTTCCTCTCACCTAACATTAGTTTATGAAATATTAAACATCAAAATTTAAACATCTATATGCCTTTTATCTTTAAAGATGAGAAAAATAAACCAAACACTTTCATCATGGAATGATTCAAAACAGGAAATAGATTAAACAAAAATGGAAAAAGGTAGTTTTCTTTAAAATTTGAAATTAAAATTTCTGAAGTTAAATATTCCCATAATACTTATTTTTAATTTCTTTATCCCTGAAAATATACATTAATTCTGAAAATTGAATGATAATTAAGCAGTTGACTTGCTTCTTGGTTTCTTAAGGAAACGAGGACTGCATAATTACACTGCCCAAGTTTGTCCCAATAACTTTTGAACTCCAAGACAAAAATGAGTAGAAATCTCTAATTGTATCTCTTTTAATGTTTTGAAAAATCAGCAAGAACACAGACAAAAGAGATGGGGAGCCTAACCCTCAGGGAAGAAGGGGGACAGAACCATAACCTGTGCCATTAATGGGGACTAATGAGGGCATCAACCTTTGTTTAGAGCCTCATCAGACAACTGAAACACCAATATTTCTGTGTACAATATTTCTGTTTCGACATCTCTTAAGGTTAAGAGGCATGGAAAGAATGTAGCATGATTGTTTTAGAGGGAAAATGGAAGGTATGCATTAATGGATGAAGAGTAATAGAAAAATCAAGCTTCATCAATTCCACTGCTCGTGATAAAACTGGTTTGCATTTATTTGAAAATGAAAAAAAGCTCACTGGTTTGAGAAGCTGTAAATATTACCTATTTGTGTTGGCAGGCTGGTAGACACTGTTGGGGTTGGTATCACCTATTTTGGTTGGTAGGCTGGTAAGTATAGATAGACCTCATGTTTAAAATGATAAATACATCCACTTAAGCATCTAGAAAAAAAGGCAACAGAATAAGCAAAACTGCAGGGGAAAAAATAATACAAAAAAAGATATATTTTTAAAAAAAGTTGTTTAATCTGAAATGGAAACTATTCAAGAGACACTTCTGAACAAAATGTAAAATGTGTAGAAGAGTGAATAAATTTTCTTCCTACCTATGTTATAAAGGACAAGAAGGGAATGGGGCTAACATTTCAACAAAAGAGGTTCACACTAGACATTAGGGGGAAAAAAAACAAAAACCAATAAGCTTGGACTGACATGTAGTAGAAATGGTTTCAGAAGGGTTAGGGAAAGAGAGATGGACTAGATAACTTCTCAGATTCCCTACTCCTCTTGTTTTGAGTCTGTATATAGTAACTATACACATTTATGAAAACAGCCCATATGCTGTGCTTTAATAGTTCACACTTCATTTGGGCTCTCTTTTTGCAAAAAAATAAAACAAAATAGCCCCTTTAAATGTTTCCTTTGATAGGAGGATTTCTTCTGAATTTGAAACCAAAGACCCTCCAGCAATTTCAGCAATGATTTTGTCTTTTCATTGCTGGAAAGTGTAACAACTTCTTGCTCTATTTCATTTCCCTAGATATAAAAAATGGAGCCCAAACACCTAATTCTGCCTACATCTAATTATTAAACACATTGGTGGCAGTCTGAGGAATGGGAAAATCAGAACTCACCCCACATCCATCATTTCCCCACATAGACTTCCACTATCTTCATTGCAAATGAAAAAAAGACAAAGGACACTTGAGGTTTTTTTAATTTTCCAGTATATTAGATAATCTTCAGCTTCACAATTTCTCTCCATTTAAAGGAGACAATAAAACTTAATAATGTTTAAAACTAACTCAAGAACACTCCGTATTTGCTGTATCATTAAAACAGCTTAGGCAATACCGAGGTAACACTACTTAGTTAAGACAATTAACCATAAGCTCAGGCACTGAATTTTAGAATAGTATTAGAAGAACTAATATGTGGTTGAGATGGTCAGAGTCTTTCTAAGGGCAATAATATAGCATAATAGCTAATTGAAATGAGGATACTTTGACTTCTGCAGTGATAGATCAGTTTGGCATTTGCAGAAAAGAAACAGAATCTCTTTCATGGAGAGCTCAAGCTAGGACTAAAGACCAAAACCAATTTTTTCCCGTAAAGAATTTTTATATTTTCCTACCATTTTGTTGTGGATGTAATGTCTCAGTAGGGTTTTTTTGATCCATTTTAGAATAGCTCGGGTGATCAAACCCTGATCAGTTCACAGTCATATTTAGCACAAAAGGATTTTCCCACTGGTCTTGTTTGCTTATGGGAGTGGGCGTGCACACACACATGCATGTGCTTCCCTGGTCTGAGGTCCTTCATGAATGCCTGACTTAGCGTGACTCATGACGGGGCACAGAGCTGCTAATTACTGTGCTCTAAATGTTACAGCCCAATTAATCCACTGCAAAATGATCAATAGCAACTGCCTGACCTCCTTCCCCAAGAGTGGGGCTCTATAGCAAAGAGAAGTTGACAGTCAGGTGCATCTTGAACAAAGTTTGGGATGTAAGGAGCATGAATCTTACTTCCTACACACACAGAGAATAAAACAGGATAAAAAAATAAGGTCCTTATTCTTAGCTCCCAAGCTTTTTACCAGCTTCCATCACAAAAATCCTCCCCCCCGCCTTCTCTCCAAAATACTCAGCATCTCTCCAGCAAGGGGAACCTCTAAATTTCAAGAATGGAGCCGCTCCCTTCTATGACAGCAAATCACTTCTCTGTGCATCTTTAGCTGGAGATATGTACTTGGGTTTGTACCTGCCGTTACTTTAGCTACAAACTTCCCTGTTAGTTGTGTAAGTTTTGTTAAACTAATTAACTTATGCCAGTGTTTTTAGTGAGTGGTTTTGATAAGATTTCATAAAACACATCAGAGAAACAAGCCTCTGCTTGTGCAGTTACCACCGCTCCAACACAATCCTTTAGAGATAATAATAATTTAACTTTGTGCTTCTCATTTCAGCTTCTGTTTGTTTAGTTTTTGAATACACTTGCACCCTGATGGTTGGTATATGTTCACCTACCTGTATGACTACCTCCTTTTGAATCAATAGATAGAGAAGGATTGAGAAGAAGTTGAAGTTATTGATGAAGCCCCATATCCTTGAAGCAAAGTTGTTGTATCTTCACTCATGGGTCCAAGCTTTCCTCAGGACCACACTCCTGAGTGAAAGAGGGGAAAGAAATAGAGGAAAATTTTTTATCCACCTCATTTGATTTATCCACTATCACACAGCCCTACAAATAGTTGCATGACACTGATGAGAGAACATGCAAGAATAAATATTCATCAAACTTAACATTACTGCCAAAAAAAGTACCTGGAGCAGTACCCTGACACAAGGGTTCATGTAAGAGCAAAATTTTTTTTCAACCACAGAGAAAGAGGACTCTACTATGCACCTGATTCCCAGGATCTCACACGAGTCTTCATTGGAGTTGCTGGTTTATTCACCACAGCAGAAGGATTTTGACAGTAGCCCACACAACCTCCAACAAGGTTCAGTGATCAAGGAACTGTAAGCACCAGATCAGCTAGTCCAATGCAAGCATGACCCAGCTGAGGCCACCAACTGAGTTGTCCAAGGGCAACTGTATGCAGAAATGGTATTTTCAAGTCTTTCTTTGGGTGCTCTTTGGGCACAGCAAACAAGAAAAAACACAAATTCTGGCCTGTTAAGCAGAATCTGCTGAAGAGGACAGAAAAAGTGCATGCAAAAGAGAGGAAAAGAAAAATGGGCAGAAACAGCAGTAGTAGGTGGGCAAAAAAAAGGTATTCAAAACAGTAAAAAGCAAGAAATAAAAGTCTTGAAGTAAAATGGGCTAGATGATAAAAGAGGCTCAAAGGGGAAAAAAAGTGGAAGAGTTTCTGAAAATAAGTTATCATTCATTTAAATTGCAACTTCTATGGTTCAACAAGCTCCAGCATCCCCTTTGATGTTTCTGGGTAGGGACACCCTCCCTTTCCACTTCCCCCCCTTCAGCCCCCTGCTCAGCCTTGTTTAGCACTTGCCTTTTTTTCCTCTCCTCCCACTCTCTTCCCAGGCACTGTTGCTTCCCTGTGCATGTCACACATTTTAGTCCTTGGACCACAGTCTCCTCCTCATCCCAGTCCCACAAGTGTCAGGCTGAAGCCTATTTACTATGCTCTATTTACCTCCAGAGAAAGAAAAACAAGTAGCCATGAAGTGCTTTGGAGACTCTTGGGCCTGGTCCGGATTCTGCTCATTGTAGGATGGTACCAGCTGTGGAAGAGCACGCATGGTAGCAGGAAAGTCTCCGCGTGCAATAGAGGTAAGCAGACTCTACCATCAAATTAACACTCTTATGCTACCAAAAACCCACCCCTAAACAGCGTTACCTTCAATGCAACAGGAGGTGGCAGCAAAAAAAATTATGAGTTTCTCAAGTAACCCAGAAGGTAGGAAAACAATAGAATTAGTGCTTGGAGATGCGAAATATTGTGGAGTTTTTGTCATTGATACATTTCTGGTGCATTAACTGAAAATAAGAGGTGTATTTAGGAAAAAAAACAAACAATAATCACAGCAGAAGACTGTTGCTTGAACAAATTCCTTAGTTTTTTGTGGAAAACAGTGCAAAGGAATTGTTCCATTTGAATGTGATAGATGAAGGTTTAACACCAAATCTTTCATGGTATTTTCACAAACTTCAAATACAGATGGACAAGTCACACTTTGTATTTTAAACAGGTATCCAAAACCTTAACCCCTGTTTATTATTGTATCAGTACACCAGTACTCACCCATTTTGCATCACTTGAGACAAGATATAAGCAAAAAGAACAGGAAAAGCTTCCCAGCTGGGAGAAGACACCTTGGAAATACCTTGAAGATCAGGCTGTTATACAGAAAACTGGACGTAAAAATTCCTAAAGTGAAGACCACAGGACAAGAGAAGAGGGCAAAGGACAGACCAATAACACTTGCAAACAGTTGAGCGCAAGAGGCAACAGAATTTGAGTTTGATGCAACTGATTTTTCATCCTCTTCAATTTCTGAGACATAAAGGCAGCTGTCCCATCTATGTAACACACTTTTGGAACATCTACAGTACCTAATTCTCCTGTTTTCTTGTACACTGATAAATTTTGTGACTTTCATGGAGGTCATTAAATGTAAACCCAAAGCACCGTGTGTTTATGCGTAGGGGTGGATGTTAGAGGTCTCACCGCATATGTGGTCCAGCGTAGATGGCAGGCTGGAAACACCTTCCCCCAAAATAAACCCACTTTTTCTCTTACTGTTTTACACCTTTGCAAAATGTGTGACACGCAATGGCAGTGGTGGCTCACAGAGGTGATCCCACTTCGATGACATCTCTGTCACAGTGACTGTCTCCAGGGTGCCAGGACTTTCTGACTGGTTCTGCAGTTACAAAAGTGGTGCCAAAAAGTGTATAAAATGGGAGTCAGCCGTATAGACAAGCATTTTGTGCCAAACCTCTGCCAGCATCTGCCATGTCTAGGCGTGCCACTGAAGGAGAGAAAAAGGTGAAGACAACATTGTCAGCTTTTCTAGGTGACTATCCAAGAGACACCATCACCAGCAACAAGTATGAAGGAGGTCCATCCTGGCAATGGCACTTCTGCACCTGTACGTCAACCACTGCAAAACCACCAAGCAGAAAATACCAGCAAAGACCATTTTTCCACTATTCTACCTTTATTTTTGTTTACCACAAAACCAGTGCTACTGTCCTAGACCAGCTCAAGAATGTAAATTAGTTGGCTTCCCCCTGCTGATGCAGGGTTATAATTCCCTTAATCCTAAATGTTCGTTCTTTCTTTAAGTAAGCCACTCTGTGTGGATGGATTATTAGAAGTGTTTAAAAAGTTGCTATTGGATAAACTATAATCACTGTCTACAAAGTGCTCTGTGATAAACTGCCTTCTGGCTGGTAGAAGGTAGGGGAAAAGGACTAATGAGTTGTCCATGGAAGCTTGTCTGACCCACACCTATTCACTTAGAATTCAAGTGTCTGGTCATCAGCTGGCCCTTCCCAAAGGCAATTTGCCCCGCTGTGTGCTTGCCAGTCCCAGCTGGGACAATATATCTTCTTTCTAAATATATATATAGTGTACATGTAAACATTTATATAAGGTATATAAATACGTATATAGAGATCATATTCAGAGATCACTGTCAGTGCAGTTAATATGTGATTTACAGAGCTAGACAAGTATCCAGACAAACCCGGAACACAGCATTAGGAGGAATATTTGGAGCTATGAAATCTCATCAAATAGCACTGCAGGCAACCAGTGTGTAAGCTGAATGTAGTCCTTTTTCTTTTTTCTTTTCTTTTTTACAGCTTATTTCTTCCTTTTGGTTTTGCCATAGGCCTATTCCTGACTTTCATTCAGTGATGATGGGAAACTTTTCTCTAATGTCCAGCCTGAACACAGACCTATTATTGTGTTGAAAACTCTCCTGTAGCTTCGGTAACTCTTTCCCTCTTCCAGCATCTATTTCCCCAATGTATTACAGGAACCAATATCATTTCAACCTTCATTTTGCCATCCAAATAAATGAAGTACCTTCAGTTTCTTCATGAAGAGAGATTCCCCATTTCGCAGGTCACAGTTAGTCACTCTCGGGCTCTGTGTTAGTTTACCCATCTTAACTCAGTGTGAGCCACTACATCCTAGATCAGGTTTTATATATATATCATGTACCTGAGGGATTCATTCTACCTGCATTTTTTGAAAGACTTCTCTGATACAACTTAGGAGACCATTCAGCTTTTTGACAGCAGTGGAGTGGGCATTAGTGTTGAGCCTGTGATGGAACAGTCCTTCACGTCAAGATAAGCTGAGCTCAGGAAACCATAACAGCAGTTGCAGACGCTATTTCCTAAGGGCATGCCTTGTACTTGGTACTTACTGACCTCACTGTATTTCCACTTATTTCAGACCTTGGGGTGACTCTGTTTTCATCAGCCACATTCCTATGAGGAAATTATTCCCTGGCACTGAATGTCAGTCACCTACGATTATTAAACTGGTTGTGTTGTCCCTGGCACATTTTTGACCGAGACAAACCAACATCCTACCGACAAATCCCAACCGTGGGCCAGGAACGATTCCCAAAAGGTAGCTTGGATGTGGCCACACCATTTTGGAGGCCAAAGGAGCTTTATAGCACTGAAATGCTGGCTGGCATCAGGGCCAAAGAGCTAGCTGTGATAACGTTCCTAGTGCCAACGCACCCAACATGTGCTGTTTCAATCTCCTCCCAATTAAACATGATCATGTAGGTTAGATACAGACTTGGCTTATTGCTGATGGCCTTTGGACTAAGGATGATTTTTGCCTCTGTAACAGTTAGGTATGGATGTAAAGAATTACACACATAGAAGTCCATCATTTTCTGAGAAAATATTGATATTTTAATTTCCCAGGCTATGGGGTTTATGAGATACAACCTAATGCTAGATGACTGAATACAAAGTACTGTAGCACAGCACTGTAGAAGATAAGTAGTGACTTTTATTTACATTGAGAAGCTACTGAAAAAAATTACTACCAATAACATCTATCTAGAAATGACTACAGCTGAGAAACTGCAAGACACTCACAGAATTCCAGAAACAATATGAACGTGACCTTTGAAAGAATAAAGCTTGCAGAACGGAGACCATACAGCATCAGTAAAAATGAGCATTTTGTCTTTTTAAGTACTAAAGCCTATAAGCGATTTGACTTTTTTCTTTTTTCCTTTTTAAATTTTTTTTTCTTTTTTGAAAATATAGCAATTAAAATAATGTCCTCAAGTAATCCTGAGTGGCGTTTTTGTGTCACCCCAAAGCAATATTACATGAGACACTAAGGGTAGCAAAAGGAATCAAATTTCCACAAATATAATCTCTTTTTTTGACTAGTCATCATGCTATCAGTGTATTTCTAATAATAGAGTTACTCCTCTACTTCTTACTAAGGGGAGTAGCACCAAGAGCTTTGCAGTCTACAAAAAAAAGCAGTCTATGTGTTCTGAATAAGGATTAAATGGATTTTAAGGACTTTCGATCATTAACTTAATAGGAAACAAATTTATATCTGCTCCTGTAGAATATATATCCCGAAACAACAACAAAAATATTGCCTAATTCTTGAAACAGCCATTATATTAATTGTACCTTTTCTCCACAAACCAAAGGCTTACCTTTAAATAACTTATTCTCGTTCATACTATACCAAGTATCATAGAATGTTTTGGGTTGGAAAGGACACCTAGAGGTCATCTAGTCCAACCCCCCTGCAGTGATTAGGGACAGCTTTAACCAGATCAGGTTGCTCAGAGCCCCATCCAACCTGGTCTTGAATGTTTCCAGGGATGGGGCCTCCACTACCTCTCTGGGCAACCCACTCCAGTGCTTCACTTACCCTCATTGTAAATAATGCTGTTATTGTCCTCAAACTGTGAGCTATCATTAAATCCAAAAAGCTTTTCTCTAAATCAAACTATGGCTCATGTGGGGATCTAATTACTTCAACATGCACAGAAGCATAGGATCTACTTTCTGATGTTATATCTAAGATATTAAGCATACATTTAGCATAAGAAAGTTCAATGTGCTTTTAAATTCTTTTAGTATAATACATACTTAAATTATTTTAGTAAAATACATTTTAAACAAGTTCTGACTCCAAAGTAGATTAATTGGGAGATGATAAAATGATCAAATAATACTCATAATAGATTATATTCACTAAAAGACATAGACCAAAGAAGAGGGAGAGCACTGAGGAACTGCAGTGTGGAGAGGTGAAGATGTAGCCAAACTCATGGCCATGGTGTCCAGCTAAGCCCAGTTTGGTCTTGTAAAATCAACAAGAACACCCCATTTTCTTTTTTCTAAGACCTTCTTTGAGGTTCTTGCTGCAGTATAAGCCATACTGCCAGAGGGATAGAGCAAACTTCTGTGTAAATAAGAGAGCCCTCTACACTCAGAGGATTAATTTTCGAGTCTTCACACTATGAGAGCCTGATGTCCCACATAGCAATTGAGTAAAGTTGCAGTAAAAATGTGTAACCTGAAGTGTTATCCTCTAAAAATATTTTCTTCCTAAAGGAATAAAAGATTTGAAAACATACAAACCCATGATGGTGGATAAGGCTTCATCTTCATCATTCCAAGTGCTCAGAAGAGGTCTATTTATTCATTTTAAATCCCTTGCTGTTCACAGTCTCTCTCTCTAAATGTTATGATCTCTGCTGGGGTACTGGGAGCTCCCAGACAGAGGGCTGGACCTTACAACATGAACTGGAACTTGAAATAAAGTCTATCCAAGAAGCAGAAAATGCCTTAATAAATAACTTCTTTGTAATTATAGACACATCATTTCAACATAATGTTCTCTAGAAAGCACAGAAAGAAAAAAGATAATTATTGGAATGCTAGCTGGAATTTTCACAACTTTGAGAGCAATCCCTTGAGGACTGGTAAATGACTAACATCTTCCTCTTGAGGGGAAGAGATTTAAAAAAAGACTGAGGCAGCTCATGGCAGGGAATCGCACGCTAACCAGCCACTGCTGGACTTGCTTAGATTTTTTCAAGGCCATCAACATAAATCATATAAACACTGCACATCTGCACACAAATATGCTGGTAGGAGCTGGTGTGGTGTGTATTTCCAAGGTTACTGAGCTCTTGCCTAGGAAAAAGTGTTTTGCCATTTGTGTTTGGAGTGAAAACGAAAGAAACCATCAGTAAATTCCCTCATTATTTCAAACTCACCAAAAATGGGAAATGCAGATCAAACTGACTAGAATGGCACGTTGGCAATTTCTTTTAGTAACAAGAACAGTTTTCCACTTCTACCCAGCAAGATTATTTTTCCCAAGTGCTTATAGCAAAAGTGAAGTATAGAGCTACCATGGAAAGTAGCTCTGGAAACAGAGGCACAAATACAGGAGTGAGTGAAGCATTCAGGAGGCAGAGTATTTTCCTTCCCTCCTGAGAAGCAGAGATGGAGAATCTGAACTCAACTTTGTGTTGCAGAGTGTTAGGATCCAATTTTGTTGGATGAGAGGAAGGCCCCCTTGCTTTCTAGCCAACCTCAGATGAGTCTGGGAGGCCAGGGGCGGCTGGACCAACCTCTGGTTTCAGGTTCAATCCCTTCCAGCAAGATTAAGACACAAACAAGGTCAGATGTCATAAGTTCACTCATTTATTAACTCTTTGGGGGAAAGAGAGAAAGCAGCAAAGGAAGGAAGAAAAGATAGGAAATTAAGCAAGAGGTCCAGATGGAAGAGCGCAGACAGTTAACACCATGGATCTGTGGTGTCCTGAGGGTCCATGCTTCTGGGGTCTTCGGTGGTCTCCCATGGGGTCAGTGATCACCAGAGTCTTTGGTTGTTGCTCGCAGAGTTGGTGGCTCTCCCCAAGGTCTTCAGTGGTCACCTGCAGAGCCGGTGGGCCCCTCCCAGGGGTCTGAGACAAAGGACTTTTATAGACTTCATGCCTAAGGCACACGCTTGCGCATACATTTCATGAGCTTTCTCTGTTCTTTGTTCAAACTGCAAGCCTTGGTGGGCAGGCGTCCCATCTGGGTGTCATGGTCTGCTTCTTCAGCAAGCCTGCAAGCCACTCTGCCTGCAGCAATGCTGATCTTCCACAAAGGAGCAAGCTTTGAGGCAATTAGCTGGCTATTCAGTCTCTCACACAGAGGAGGGATGTGAAGCAATACACCCAAGGAGAAATCTCAGCAGTGTGCACGTCCCACACAAAATGTAATAGCAGGATCAAGTGTTCGTGCCATATTGCCACAAGGGAGGGGAAAAACATATTCCAATGTCCTCTGGGAGAGCCAGGATCTTCCATATCTCGAATTCAGTGGGAGCATTAATTTTTTTTAGCTCATGGGGAACTTAGCTGCCATATTTTGGAAAACAGAAGAAATGGCCATTGCATTGTAAAGAAAATTATAATTTCTTCCACATGTCCCTTTGGTCCTCAGGCTGAGCTGCCAACTTTGGGCAGCCAACAAAACACCCTGGGGCACCGTGGTGGCCAGCCTTGTGCAAGAGCCGTCAAACACAAGTCATGGAGAGGGGCATCTGACACCTGCACACTAGCACATGCCATAGTACACAAAAAGGGCAAGGAAGCGGGATCCATTTCCCTCAAACATAAGGCATCCAGTCCAGGGTAGTCCGTAAGCTCCACAGACAAGGGTTACACACCAATATCTCCAGACTGAGGTTCAACCCCAGTGCAGCATGGAAGTACACAGAGATACCCTATGGAGAGGGCTTCTCCCAAGAACGTTAAAGTTCATCAATAAGGTACTATCACAGAGGGGACTTTTGGACAAACTTGTAAGGAATTCAAACCATGGGAATATTTTGCTTTTGTCACACAAATGCAATTTCTGTTTCCCAAACTCATTATCTAGGAGGCAGGCACTCATGCAACAATGAATATTTATAGGTACTTGATTGAACTATTCTTATCTGTACTTTGATGAGGTCCCCAGTCCTTCTATGCCACAAAAAGAAAATGGATTTACTTTTGCACTGTCGCAAACAAACACAGTCAGCCATGAAGCCATCCCTACCAGGGCAGACCATTTTGTTCACCACCTGGCAGTTACATGTCAACACTGAAAGCTGTAGCCTCTAATGCATCACTAGAAACATGTCCATCCACCTTCACATGCGTAATGGAGAAGATTTCTTATGATAAATTTATTTTGATCCATTACCACATCACGGTCCTCTAAGGTACCAGTAAAATCAGGGTTAAAAAACCTAAAGAGACTACTCGTAAACTCTCTGGAGCAGAAAGATGTAGGTAAGTTGTTCCTTCTAGTTCTCACACAACTGTATTTTTTTGATTAAAGGCTCACAGACATTGCACAGAAATTTTTTCTCCTTATGCCCCAAATTAATTTTAAAATTATTTAAGTAATAATTTTCTATATCTATGATACCATCCATTTAATTTCAGGGTGCCTCCTTCCCATTCAATCTCCTTGAGATTTCTGGAGTTCTAAAATATAGCTATAATATTTCTAAGTTTCTGAGATTACTGTTATCAAGGCATCACAGAGGATATTAAGGAAAGAGATACTTGTCTACACCTTTGTGATTGGCTTTTCACAGTTTTGCTAAATATCATTAAGGTTTGTTTAATTAACAATTTGCCAGCAAAATTAGCGCATGCCAAATTTATGCTAAAGTTCAAGATGATCAGTACATATGGGTGATTTTTCTGAGAAAAGTTCACAGTCAGAAATTGCCCCAAGAACGTTAATTTAATCAAGTCACACTGACATTTTCCCCTAAAGAGAAATCAGATAATAACAGGAAAAGTCACTTCAGCTCATATTTCTAATGAAAACAAATAAATCATTTCTAATATATCTTACTACAAGGGACATGGCTGTGCAATACCAACAGCATAAAACGTTCAGCTGATGCAGCCATTTTACACGTGCAAAAGTGAAATCATGCATTAACTTGCTAAGACAAAAAGATGCTCCGATTATTCCCCCTGAGAAATTTCTTTAAACATTTTTCCCCCAATACACGACTACATCTTACACCACAGCAGGCAGCCCCTATGAAAGAGGATTTCATAAAATCCCAAACAGCACAGAAAATCTAGGAAAGTTAAGACAAGGTGATTTTGTGAGAGTATATTTAGTGCCAGAGGCAAATCAGCAAAATCGTACCTTGATACTAAGAAAAAAGAGAAGAATGTGTCAAGCATGGAGGAGAGGAAGGTTGTGGATTAATTAGAAAGTGTGTGTTGGGCATTTTTTTTAGATTAGACACACTTTGACTAAATTGGAGTTAAACCTTCAGTCAGACAGGTACCAAATTGGTATCAGTTTCTCCATGTGGGAAGGGCCTGGAACAAATACAGGTGTCAAGAAAAAAAGTGGAGCAAGAGAAGAGTAACCAGCCTTCTAAAACATCTGCTCATAAATGCCCATAAGGCAGGAAGCGGGACAGGACATGAGAGTTGTTATTGATCTCACATTTGCAATCTGTGGTAAACTTGTACTGATAAATTCACCAAATTCTCGACGGGCATTTATCAAGAGCAGCCCAACTGATATCAGTGAAGAGGTCAGCAGAACGTAGGTATGTGTGAAAGTTGAGTTTTGGTATCAAGTAAATCTGAAAAAAAAGTGCTTTCGTAGGGAAATTGGCAGGTTTACACTTTTCATAAAGTGCTCATAAAAATGTTCCCAAATTGAAAAGAACCTCATTTTTTTTCCATGAAAGATTGGTTACATGACATTCAAGACAGAGTACCAGTTTTATTAAAACTCCCTGTTCTATCATTTTTTTCTTATCATCATTTGGAGTACAGAAAGAAGACTTATTATGACTTATACTGGACAACATCCACATCAAAAATTGTCAAATACATACATACTGGCCATATAGCTTCTTGTGCAGATGATCCAGTACTTCCTTCCTCTTCTTTCTCTTTGTCCATCATCTGGTCCATACCCGTGGTAGCAGCTGATAAACATAGTGCACACGACTTCCCTTGGGAGAAAAATGCAGTTATGCCCTGCAACATTACGAGGCTCATCCCTGCAGCAGGACAACATAGACGTGTATTTTTTCCAAGGCAATTGCCATTTTGCTCATATAATGCTGCACTATCAGGCATAGAATCATAGAATCCTTTAGATTGGAAAAGGCCTTTAAGATCAAGTCCAGCCATTAACCTAACCCTGCCATCCCACCACTAAACCATGTTGAGGAAGGGACAGAAGGGCTCCTGCTAAAAACACGAGGGAAAGTACTCCTCCATTTTCAAATTTCTCCATTTCCTCCACATTTCCTTACGGGAAAAGGCAATAATCTATATGTGAGAGTCCCAGGCAGAGGATGGCAAGGTGCAGGTTGGAGGACGGATTATTTTTTTTCCTGAGCTAGATGTGGCTTGGGGTCTTCACCTCATCAGCCTTGCTCTAAACAGTTAGGTCAGTATTTACAGAAAATACAAAGCCATTTGCAGACATTAGAAGTTTCTGAAAGTTCCCAGTAAAACACAATTGAATTCACAACACATTTCATACCAGCAGTATCATGCTATATATGAAATTAAAAGTGATCACCTGTCCTGATACTTAGATAAGGTCCACCGTTCAATTTTAAGATGTCAAGTCTGTAAACCCTGTAAACTCCCCAGTTCAGATGGGCTTTGTTGCCTTTTTGGACATTGCAAGGTCTTTAATAAACGTTGTGAAATAAATGCACCATTTTAAGGTAAGTGACTTAATGTTGACAGGTTGCACCTTTTGGCTCACCAAGGGGAGTTTTTTCTGCCCAATTGTAAAGACAAGAAGAGCTGTAGATGCCACTAAATCACTTCTACAAATCCTGACAGAGGGGATGGTGCTTGTTGGTGCTATTCCTGGTATATTCAGGTCGCGCAGGAGATGCTTAGCAGTGAGCATGGGTTATTACCATGCATGGAGACAGACAGCATTGAAAACAGGCTATGTTTAATGATCTCATGCATGCTTTCCACTCTTCCTGTGGAGAGCTGGGCTTGGTGAGACGGAGAATTGTTTTACTGTGGAGAATGCACACTCCCTGTATTTTCCTTACAAATTTACATGGTTACATGACTGACGTGAATAGCCTAGATAGGATCTGAGACTCTGTTGATCTCTAATACCTCTCCAGAACCATTAATATCTGGAGAGAAGAGTTATGGTCATGCCATGGTCCCAGGGATGAAAAACCTGGCATTTGGGGTTAGGATCTTGTCAATAAAGAGGGCAAGTTTGGGTGTTTGTGTGTATTATCCCTTAAAAATGTATTTTTGTGGTTTAGAAAAATTACCTTTTCAATTTTCTCTGTGCAGATGACTCTTGTTGATAAATGAGATGCTTCACGGGATGGAAAGCTCAGAGCTCACACTGCAAATTCCCCAAGGGTCTGCACTAACACCGACAAAAGACAGGGAAAATCTATGACATTAAAATGACAGATTCCATTATATTTGCACCTTCAGTGACTGTCTGGCCAGGAAAAAGAAAGTGTGAATGTGCTGAGCAAGATGACTTTGACTTTTAAAAACCACTTTTATCAAGGTCACGCAAGCAGCCCAAACTTTTAATTGGGTGCTGTTCCCTTACCACGGGGATGCTCACCCTGCCCTTGACTTGTTTCTGGCTTTACACAGCGTTAGCAAGGTGCTCTCAATGCGATGGAGAGTCAGACTGGCCATTTCCAAAGATGCCTCAGCTCACAACCCAGCAGGAAAAGGTGTTTCAGAGATGGTTGTTAGTGCGCGATCAAGCTGAGAAAAAACCCAGCCCACCTGAAGGTATATCAGAAAGTTCCCATGGTGGCAAAAGCAGCAAGCAAAAGAGTAAGAAAAGCCATTATTGGGTTCATGCTACAGCCAGGAAATACTGAACGAGGATCCGAAGTCACATTTTCATCTCAAATTCAGCACTGTTGAAGGATATGCAAGAATGGTTTTCTCCAACTTTTTCTCATAATGAAGTTGCTTTCAATTCTTTTGGTGGACCGTTTCAGAGGGGATGGAGGATCCTTCTGATCCCCCCAGAAAATTGCTGGTTTTGTTGTTAATAAAACAGCAAACCTCTAAAACATGCAGGTTTTTAACCAAAAGTTATGATTCCTTTGTAAGCAAAAGGTTTGGGTTTTATTTTATTCCATATTGTTTCCATACTTCCATTCTTCCACATCATTTCCATTTTTTAAAATCCTTCAGTCAACCTTTAGGGAAAAATTGTTGCCTTCACCTCCTCCTTTCCAAGAAGCTTCTGTCTGTATCTTTGATGATAAAACATTAGAACAAGGAAATTAATTTATGCTTTTCCTCATCTTTCTCTTAGACAAGTGCAGGCAACAAACAATCGCATTACTCTCTAGCCCCAGCCATGCATGCTCTAACAGATATCACATCCTTGCTGCTGGCCACAAATCGGTAAATTTTAATCCTATCAGACATATTTCACTTCATTGCTTCGGTGGTTTATTTTTAATAGCTCTACATAACCAGAGTCCTACAAAGATGTTAACAAACAAAAGAATTTGTTCCATGCACAACCTCTAGTGATATTGCATAGAGACATTTATTTTTTCCTGCACGTAGAAAGGCTATATAATGTATTTTGCTACATGCACATACATGCACACACCTGGAAGTCTGGTGACAAAGCCAAAGAAATAGCTTTCATGCACAAATAAATCTACCACTTCCTATCTTTACAGCATCTTAGTAAAAAATTTAAAGTTCATGCACTGAGAAGTGTGTTGCTTGAGAAAGTAAAATCATAAACGTCATCTGAAAGATGCTACAGAGGTACGCAACCTGAGACGGCATTAAGAGATTCATATTTGGGGTTACTCTTTGGGGGGAAAAATCCTAAAAGCAGCACTCAGTGAGCCTGTTCACAGCAGTATCTCCGAGTTGCTTGTCAAGCTGCCCTAACATGCTGGCTCAGAAGTGAACGTCCAGCATGCAGACAGACCAGCCCTGCCCAGGATACTTCATGGGCAAAGGTTTCCTCAAAACCAGGAGAATCCGTGTCTTTCAGTTACCTTTCAACTGAGAAGAAACACAACCAGAACAACCTGAAATGATTACACCAGCAATAATTCTGCAAGGAAGGCTTTAGGTTCATTGAATATCCCAGGAAAAGGCAGAACTAGTCTCAGATGTTATCTTCCAAATCCCTCTTATTGCACTGAAGCTTTCTTCACTCTTGTACAGAAACTAGGTTGAATGAATGCCAAGGTCATGTCCATATAAGAGCAAGACAACTGAAGTTTCAGACTTCTTTACATGAGGGCAAAGAATATTTTCAGTAAATGCCCCAGTTGCTCTGTCAAACTTTTGCCTTTTATTTACTTATTAGGACGATTGCACTGTTGTACAAGAGAACTGAGCAAAGCACATTACATTTGCTTTCCATTTTTCTTGTTTGCATAGTTTACTGCACCAATAAAATAAATTTGGCCTGAAAACAGCAATCAAGCAGTGTGAAAATCATGGGCTTACCCTGAAGAAATAATCCAAGAATTTGTTTCATACTGTTTGCTTTTATTTATGTTGTCATAAGGTCTGTCTCTGAGCCACATGACTTTTTTTTATTTCCTGGAAACAATTCTTTAGTTATGTCAAATCATATCAAGGTAAGTAGAGTGCAAGTCCAGAGTTCACCAGTTGAAAATAATACGATTTTTAGCAGTTTCTTTCATAAAAACACGTGACTCAGCAAAATTAACGATTAAGAATTTTGGTAAGTGATTGTTAATCACCTGCTTTTCTGCCTGCAGAAGAAGATGATCTTATGCTACTGAATCACATCACTTCTACTTAGAACTGCACAGGGCACAGACTTTGGTTCAGCAGGTACGTATTTGCAAATATTTCTCTTACCTGTCACCAACACCTTTCAGACTGTAATTTCATAATATTGGATACAATTTTCCACGCTGATTATAGAAAAGGAGGATTCAGGTTTATGACCCCTCACTTCTTGAGGTTCCCCAGGAGAATTTACACCCTGAAAGCAATTAGGACTGACCGAGAGCAGTTAATCTAATCTCTGCAGAGGTGACTATTCTGTTATCAGACCAATTCTATTTTAGGCATATTTCAGTTGAAAGTCATGCTCATTTGGCTTACACAGCTTTCCTTTACATTTCTCACCTCCCTGCAAACTAGAATTCATAGAAGAGCTGGAAGCAACGACAGTGTTTCTCACTCAGCCGATCTCCTGTCTCGCCTCTGGCTCTAAACTTCCATTTCCATAAAGCACGTTTATTTTTAAGAAACTTGTAGTAACTCAAGTGAGTAACTCAGTAATCAAAAATTCAGTCTGGACTCTTTTTTTCTTGCGTGTTTTCACACACATTCATTAAAGGAAGACGACCCAAATTCCTATGACTTTAACACAGTTTGTAACATGAGGATCACAGAATCATAGAATGGTTTGGGTTGGAAGGGACCTTTAGATGTCATCTAGTCCAACCCCTCTGCAGTGAGCAGGGACACCTTTAGCCATAACAGGTTGCTCACAGCCCCGTCCAACCTGGTCTTGAATGTTTCCAGGGACGGGGCATCTACCACCTCCCTGGGCAACCCCTGCCAGGGTTTCACCACCCTCATCATAAAAATTTTCTTCCTTATATCTAGTCTGAGTCTGCCCTCTTTCAGTTTAAAAGAATTGCCCCTTGTCCTATCACTACGGGCCCTATTAAAAAGTTTGTCCCCATCTTTCTTACAAGCCCCCTTTAAATACTGAAAGGCCACAATCAGGTCTCCCTGGAGCCTTCTCTTCTCCAGGCTGAACAACCCCAGCTCTCTCAGCCTTTCTTCACAGGAGAGGTGCTCCAACCTCGGATCATTTTTGTGTCCCTCCTCTGGACCCACTCCAACAGGTCCATGATTTTCCTGTGCTGAGGACCCCAGAGCTGGACACAGGACCCCAGGTGGGGTCTCCCCAGAGCGGAGCAGAGGGACAGAATCCCCTCCCTCGCCCTGACAGCCACGCTGCTCTTGATTTCACCCAGGACACCATTGGCTTTCTGGGCTGAGAGCTCACATTGCTGGCCCATGTCCAGGGTGCATTTGTGTACTAAATTAATCTTTCTGTCTGCTAGCAAAAAAGGAAATCAATACAAATTCAATACTACAACTCCTCTTCTGAAAGGAAAAAGACAGGTCAAAAGACAGGTCAATCTGTCCAAAAGAAGGTTGAAAGGTGGTTTGATCACCTCTGAGAGGAGAAGGCTCTGGTTAATCTCAACAGTTTCTTCTGGCCTAAAAAAAAATAGCTTAAAAAAATTGTACCAGTGAACCTCTTCCCGAAAGCAGACATTTTCAAGACACTTATTGCTTGGAAATTCGTTTTAGAATCAGTGGGAATTCTACTACTACCCAGGACACTTCAAAGACAGCCTTCAAGTCTTGTCTTCAGTAGATTGTTTGGTGGATCCTGACACACATTATACTCTGGTAGCTTTAGAGCTTATTGATAAAAAGGTCAAAATCCTCCATTCTACTGCCCTATTCTTGCTATCCCCAGCAGCACCTATACTGGCAGTACAGGAGATAAGGAAAGGATTTCTGCTGTACCTCTCCAGCTGGCCAGATGAATACCTTGGGCTCTCTGCAATAAGCAGAGATTAAGATAACATTTTGTAAAAACGTAGAAGCTAAGCCAGAAATCCAAGCTGCCCCAGAGCTCCCAAGCCAACCATTCCAGAAATGGGAGAGATTTTCAGCTACACCATGACAGAAAAAAAGATTGCGTGTGGAAGTATCATTACCCAGAAAAATAGAATCCCTTACTGCGTTTCAGCCTGAAGAAGAGGAGACTGAGAGGGGATCTCATCAACACCTACAAATATCTTAAGGGTGGAAGTCAAGAGGACGGAAGCAGTCTGTTTACAGTGGTGTCCAGTGACAGGACTAGGGGCAACGGGTGCAAACTGAAACATAAGAGGTTTCAGTTGAATAGGAGGAAGAACTTCTTTACTCTAAGGGTGACAGAGCCCTGGAACAGGCTGCCCAGGGGGGTTGTGGAGTCTCCTTCTCTGGAGATATTCAAAGCCCGCCTGGACGAAGTCCTGTCTAGCATGCTCTAGGAGAGCCTGCTTTAGCAGGGGGGTTGGACTAGGTGATCTCCCGAGGTCCCTTCCAACCCTTGCAATTCTGTGATTCTGTGATTCTGTGATTCTGTGTCATGGTTTCACCCCAGCCAGAAACCGAGCCCCCCCCCCCCAGCTGCTCGCTCACTCCCCCCACAGCAGGATGGGGGAGAGAATCCGAAGGGTAAAGGTGAGAAAACTCATGGATTGAGATAAAGACAGCTTAATAGGGAGAGCAAAAGCTGTGCACACAAGTAAAGCAAAACAAGGAATTCATTCACCACTTCCCATAGGCAGGCGGGTGCTCAGCCATCCCCAGGACAGCAGGGCTCCATCACACCTAATGGTGACTTGGGAAGACAAACGCCATCACTCCCAATGCCCCCCCCTTCCTTCTTCTTCCCCCAGCTCTATATGCTGAGCATGATGTCATACGGTGTGGGATACCCCAGGGGTCAGTTGGGGTCAGCTGTCCTGGCTGTGCCCCCTCCCAGCTCCTTGTGCCCCCCCAGCCTCCTCACTGGTGGGGTGGGGTGAGGAGCAGAAAAGGCCTTGACTCTGTGTCAGCCCTGCTCAGCAGGAACGAAACCATCCCTGGGGTATCAACACTGCTTCCAGCACAAATCCACAACACAGCCACATATGAGCTACTGTGAAGAAAATTAACCCTATCCCAGGCAAACCCAGCATGCTGTGGAAACAGCGATCGCTCAGAGAAACACACAGGCAAGTGGTACCCCAAGTCCAATTCTGCTCTCTTGTACCACAAGAGGTCAGGATAAACCACTGACATCAGTAGAGTATTTCTGGAAGAAAAACACTCTTCCAAAGGGGAGCAAAGATACTACTAATGAAGAGCAGAGTTTTTTAAGAGGGGTGGCTCCAATGCAAGTATACCGATGCAATTACCCCACCTTCCTTTGCCTTACAGTTGCTATCAAAGAGCAAGCCAAAGCAGAGAGCTCTGCCTGGGGTTGCCCACCTATAATACTAGAAATTCACATTTGACTACTGATAACAATATTGCAATGAAGAGAAAGGCCTGGGACAGTTAGTGAGTGCTAAGGCCAGAAGGGACTGTCTCACAGGCTGGGGAACTGCTTTCACACCCCTGTACAGATACCAATAATGAGAGTTTACTGAAAGGCTGATTTAGCAACACCAGAGAAAGGAAAACCCTCTGCTTCTCAAAATACTTTGTTCTACCACTAAGTTATCCTTCTTAAGGAGGGGTATTTGAAACAGGACAAATTCAAGCTAAATATAACTTGATCTTCTAATAGCTCAGTAATTGCAGTAGTCTGCCTGTTCCCTGCCCAGAGACGCTGCCGCGTGAATAAGTAGTAAATTATAAAACTCAATTTGCAGTCCCCAAGGGTCGGAACCCATTGTTCAACACTCAGTCTTCAAACCACCCAAATGGATGATTTATTGCTGGTCTCAACCTGAAACAAAAATACCCCAAGGGTACGTGTACACCTTTTTATGTGGGTTGAAGGGCTATAATTAAACACTGATGCTTAAGCAAGCAAGAGAGCACTGGGCTTTTCAAGTTTAGCACCACTGAACAAATAAAAGCACAATTCCATTTACTGGCTGCAGTTAAGTAAATTAATTGACCAAAGAGGACTTTTTCCAGTTGTGAAAAAGAACAACCTTAGCATGTGGCTGCAGTAATTAGTGACAGATGAACTATTCTTGTTTTCCCAAAGCCTGAACTAGCCTCAAGGTGTCACTAAAGTCAGGATGGGTTTCAGATACAATGGGAACCTGAGGGCCTGTAGGTACACGGTGTCCAACCAAATCTGACCTGAAGTATAGACTGCATGTAAACAAGTTCACGAACTTTACACCATTGAAAAGGTTTCTCTCTTACA
Source organism: Butorides virescens (assembly GCA_017310255.1). Taxonomy (NCBI): domain Eukaryota; kingdom Metazoa; phylum Chordata; class Aves; order Pelecaniformes; family Ardeidae; genus Butorides; species Butorides virescens. The sequence goes on from JADKXX010002722.1 coordinate 26,677, forward strand.
TCCGGATGGAAGCCGTTCAAGAAAAACACCTCCAACTACAGTGTTCAGAGCAAAACCATGGATTTGATTACATCAAAAGATAACAGAAAAGTTAAAATTATATACAATGCTAATGGCATTTAATATTGATGATAAGCCCCTTGGGAAAATGAAAACAAAAATATCTCTTTATAGTGCAGAATATGTTAGAAATCATAAACTAAGGCATCAGCATCACTCTGCCTACAGGACACAAATGGGACATCTGGGGGTCAGGGAGGGGGAGTACTGTTGGTTTTACAATTTGGACCCAGTAGCATTCACAGACGCGCTGAAGATACATTCACATAGCACTGTTAGCCTATACAAAAACATTGAAACTGGAGCCAGAGGAGGGAGTGCTCCCAATGGGCTCTCTCCTGGGAGCACACCCATCAGAAATTTTAGGTACATCTTCACTGTGTGGGCAGAGATGAAAAAGGGCTGTGTGGCCAAAACTGTGCTTTCCCCCCATAGCCCAAAATAAAATTTAACTTTGGAAGAACATCACCCTACAAACCCTGCTTGTCTAGCAACGCGTGCCATCAACACCTGAAGCCAAGCAGGGCATCACAGCACTTCTCAGCAAAGCAAACCAGCGAGCAGACCAAGAGCCATGCAATGCCTTTACCGGCTCTTGGAGCCATGGGCAGCAGGCTGGAAGCATGGCTGGAGCTGGCAGGGCTGAGCCTCACAGTGTAGGTGAGCATCTACCGCAAGTAAATTTTGTCTTATTAACAGCCTGCAAAGACCCTGTTGGTTTGGCATCTTACTCTCGCTTGATTCACCAGCCGTGCCTGTGCTAGACAAAAAAAGCATGGAAAAATTGCCTGGCTCTGGAAAGGCAATCTTAAACTTGAGGGATTTGAGGTAAATTAATATTCCGCCCAAGAACTCGGTTTGGTGTCAAACTTGACACAAGAAAATTCAATTTTACCTGCCTGGCCAAAGAGCTCCAAGATGTCTTTATGCTTGGCCATGCAACCAACACTGTAAGTCCATGCAAAAAAACCCCAAAAACCCAACGGGTTATCCCATTAACTGTGCCACCTTGTGAAGAAGAGCACTTGGGGTTTTCAAGCCTGACCACTTCGGCAGGTGGGGTGGAACAGCTCCAAAACAAGCTCTCGCACATCAAGGGGTCTATCTGACCCATTCACCACTGACATTATTGAGCTGTTGCTGCATTGATAATTTGGGAAACTGGCAGAATCGCAGCTCTAGTGATTTTCCTTCCTCCCCTCACCTCCCCTAGCTGCAATTAGAGCCAGGCCCATGGCATTTAAAGAAATACCGGTTCACAACCTGTAGAGGACAATTACAGCTTTCAGCTCTCAAAAACATTTATTCATTAAATGTTCCTGGCCGGTCTAATTTTGGGGTATTCAAAATAAAACTTCCACACTCATCCTCATCCTGTACCATTAACTGGTCTTCTGTAAGCCCCCAGCTATTTTTAAATAGGTAAATGATCATAAAACACAGGGTAAAGCACTCTGCTGTGTGCCAGCTCCTGAAAATAAGCACCGTACTTCAAACACCCTTCGATAAATGGTTTAGATGCTTTTCTCAGCAAACTGCAGCTGAAACAGATTCCTTTCACAGCGCTATTGCCTGGGCAAGACTCCTGCTGGATTCCTGGGGTTTTGGATGAGGTGCGTATAATATGGGAAGCCTCATCCGAGGCTGTCTATAAATCCACAGTTTTAACGGACTGTGGTTTCGCATGCGCATGTCTCCACACCCAAGAGAAGGGTAAGGTGCTAGGGTGAGGCCAGTTTTCTTAAATTTTCAGGTGCTATCAAAAAATCCCAGCATTTCATCAATAAAATTTCACCATTAGCAGCAAGTCAAACGAACAAAAAAATAGCAGCTGGATTAAATGTGGTCCCAAGGAGTGGTGGGAAACAGAGATATCTTTTCAAATATATTGCAGCAAATTCAGGTGCAAAGCAGTTTTCTCCATGCTGCAAACTGCACAACGTGGTCCCCTTCCTTCAGAGGTGCCAGAGGCTCATGGCTGCACAGGCCACACGCTGAACACTGACCTGACACTACAGGTCCCATGTCAGCCTTTGAACTAGTCTACAAAATACAGTAGCTGATCCATAAATCGGGAGTACAATACTACCCCAGTGAAATAAATCCCTGAAGCACGAGAGGCACGTAGCTCTGATACTACATAGAAAAAGACCATGCAGGGATTTGGAGGAGATGCTACTGATGCTGAAGAAGGTTTAACAGAGACAACTCCAAGATACATATAACTTACTATGGGGGGGGGGAAAGGGAAGGAAAGAAAAAAAACCCTTCAAGTACTTCAAGGAGAGAAAGAAGGTAAAGCACAGAAGATGCTGGTGAGGGGTCTGGAGCACAAGTCTTATAAGGAGCAGCTGAGGGAACTGGGATTGTTTCGTCTGGAGAAGAGGAGGCTGAGGGGAGACCTGATCGCCCTCTACAACTGCCTGACAGGAGGCTGTAGCAAGGTGGGGGTCGGCCTCTTCTCCCTGGTAACAGGCGATAGGACGAGGGGAAATGGTCTCAAGTTGTGCCACAGCAGGTTTAAGTTGGACATTAGGAAAAATTTTTTCACCGAAAGGGCTGCCAAGCATTGGAACAGGCTGCCCGGGGACGTGGTCGAGTCCCCATCCCTAGAGGTATTTAAAAGCCGGGCAGACGAGGTGCTTAGGGCCATGGTTTAGTGGTGGGATGGCAGGGTTAGGGTAACGGTTGGACTTGATGATCTTAAAGGTCTTTTCCAACCTAAACGATTCTATGCTGCTTGATGCTAAGAAGCAGAGTTTGGGGTAATGGTATTTTGAAATTCACGCTAGAGCAGCACATAAGCCCAATCTTATCTCAGTTTGATCAAAAGCTCTCCAGCATGCAAATCCACAGTACAAAAGGAGCGGGGATAATCTCTTGTAATAAAAGACTGCAGTCTACGCAGAGAGAAAATAGGAGAGGAAAACACAAGGAACTAAGAGAGTCCTGGGGACGAGAAGAACTGTCTCACAGCCCAGGCCGGAGCTCTGCTTTCCAGATCACCCCCTCCAGAGCCCCAGCTTCTCCCCCAAGACATCGGGCTGGGGGTTTTCCCATAGTGGTTTCCAGGGTATTTTTCTCACTCTTAATAAAAGGGTGCTGATGACAGAAAACAATATTATTTTGATTATATCTTTATATTTCAAATGTATGTGAAGCCACAGGCGGATGAATGATTTCTGACTTGAGTAATACCAGCTAATATTAAAGAGCATTTAACCTATTTTTTTGGTAGAGGAGGAGAAGGACCACTTACTAGAAACAATGACAACATTTTCAACTTTATTTCCATTCGAAAGCATCGATTTGTCCTGACAAGATACAAAAATGTTTCTATCAAAGGTTTCATTAGGAAGGGTTTCTCAGACCAAGGACTGATTTTCTAATGAAACCAGACACACCATCTCACATGGATGAACGTGTTAGCACGTCCCAAGGGACACAGGATATCTCCATCCACTTGATGCAACTCTGAAGCATATTCAAAGCTTGCTTTCCTACATCTAAAGAGGAAAACTATTTATTAGCAGAGTGCTCTTTCTTGTTTATCTCTGTAATCATCTTGCAGGACTGGAAAAGGAATGAAAATTCTGTCCTGGCAGACCAAAAAAGGGCTTTGTACAACTCCTCTGACACACAAGTACTGAGATGGAGAGAACACATACTGAGGTGGAGACAACAGCTGTAAAGCAGAAATGAGTTAACGTTGTCCACCAGTCTGGGAGGACAGATGGAAATGAGGAACACTGTGTCACCTAACAGAAACACTCGTGATCAAAGTCAGGAAAAAACAGCTAGATAATGCTCAATATTTGTACATCACGTTAAAAATTAAATAATTTTAGAACAGTCCCCCCCATGCTTTACAGTTCCTTATTGCACTGACATGAGAAAAAGTAGGAAATTGAAGCACTGAAATGGCAAACGAGGACAAACTCTCCTTACAGCAGTTTTCACAAAGGTAAGAAACAACCTTTATATATCAGTGTGTTTCCTTCAAGGGTTGCAGCAGGAACACTGATGGTTTCCTGCTCCTGACAGCAGATTCAGGGCCTTTTCTCTTCTGGTTTTCATGATGGTTCCTGTGATTGTGCTCCAAGACAGTGCTGTCCATGCTCCGAGCTGCTCAGCCACCTCAGCTCATCTCAAACGAGGATTTCTGTGTAAGAAGTGCTCCTTTTCCTCTCCCTGGTCAGATCCACTGAAGACAACTGTCCCCTGCTACGACTAGGAGAAGAGAAATCAGCAGGTCAGATTGGATATACCATTCGTGTAGGTGGAGGTTCCATTTCAGACAGGAGGTGCCTCAGAGTCCCAAGAGGAATGCCACAGGATGATCATCTTATAGTCTGACCCAGAAGAAAGGCTCTTATGAGTCTGGAGAAACTAAGAGACCTAAAGAAAGAATCTGCATAACCCTCCTAGAAATTTTACATACTCATCATTTAAACCCCAGATACACCATTCTGAAGCTCTGTGAAAAAAGACTTTTTTTTTTTTAACAGTCATTACAGGTCTGACAAACTCTTCCAGCTCTAATTAGCAGAGTTCCATATTTAAACCCAAGTCTACAAAAGTGGATGGCCAACATTTCTCCCTCTCTGTTATGCAATGGTAAACACCTACACGAGGTCTCTTCCACCCCAATGAGTGACAACATTGACCCAAGTTCTTAGGCACGTGCAGCCATGGTTTCCACATCAAGTTTTGCCCAGTGAGATGACTTAATACTTTTAGTAAATGTTGCCGAGTCATGGCATTAGCGATAATTCCATCTCTCGTTTCCAGAGTATTGTGTGGTGACTTGAGAGAATTTTAATTTTCAGACTTTCACTCCTGACCCAAAGCCTGATAACAGTTTCACATCTTCACTGTTATTTGGATCCCTGATCTGTAAAAGCAGGAATTGTCATCATTGTTTATTAAATTTGGCGCAGTCTCAAGCACTTCCCTTCTCTTCCTCCTCTGTTAGGTAGGAAATAGTTAATTTTAGCAGAGGTTTTGGGGTTGGTCTTTTTGTTTGTTCTGGGGGTTTGGGGTTTTGTTTTGGATTTTGTTTTGTTGGGGGGGGGGTTGTTTGGGGTTTTTGGGTGGGGTATTTTGTGGTACTTTTGTTTTGTTTTAAGAGAGGACCTTCTGCACTGCATTTAAAGTTGGCACATAACAGCAAAGCTGGATGCAACTGAAGGCCGAACTGGAGGGGAAGGATGCAGAGGAATCAGAAGTTGCATGAACATGCAGCCTCTCGCACCAAATAACCCAAAGCACACCAGGCAATGCTAATAGCAGAAAGCAGGTATAGCTTCCTCAACCCCTCTATTTTTTCCTCATAAACCAAGTACATTTGGACACATTGTCACTAAAAGACACTCTGCAGCTTTTGATAGTAGAACCAGGACTGATTAGTAAATAGACTACAGAAAAGCAAGGAAATAACTTTATTTTTCCAAAGTCTCTTTTGGCAGATACCAAGAGCACTGCAGCCAATTCTTGTGAGACAGCTAAAGGGGATTCCCTTTTATAAACAGCGTGAAATCATTAAAGCCTTGGTACCAAAATAAATCTAACAACAGACATAAGTTCCAGCAGAGGTAGGAAACACTAACTCAGTGGTGTCAACACACCAATCCTCTGTCAATGTTTTCCTAGGAAGCTGCTGAATCACACTTATTGCCTCCAGGATTAAACATTTCCTTTTAATGAATTGCCCTGATATTTAAAAAAAGGGAAAAAAACAAATCCCAAGCTCTTACGAGTACACAACAGTGGTGAGCACCAAATGTACTGGCCGGGCTCTGAGGGGTTTCCATCCCGAGCTGATGTTCAGCTGGAAGCAAAACAAACCTCGCGCATCCTAGAGCAGCACAGTTGTTATACGGATCCCTATTTTCGTGAAGGCAGCAAACAGGTCATTACAATGGGATTTTTGACTCCTAATTCTGTCCTTACTTAGTCAGTAACCTTAAAGTAGATCTATTTTCCAGATGGGAAAAGTCATAGCCATTCTCTATGCAAAGGGCTTTGGTATCTACAGGTGAAGAGATCAGAGTAAAATACCAGTTTTAATTCTGTAACAGCAGTAGGTTATGTAGAGTTCATGAAAATCTACAGATTGCCACTTCTAATATTTAGAAGCTTCATAACCTCAACATACTTTTGATACACCTGTATTTCCTTCAGTAAGCACCTCCCTTAGAAAAATGTTAAATTAGGTAAGATTTAATGGATCGTTCCATTCTCTCCATGTACAAATAAGAAGGTGTGTAAACTGGTGTAAATTTTAAATTAAGACATTGTGGGAGAGGGGAGAGAGGAGGGACGGAATCTTTACCTTTGCTAGGCTACACCTCCGCTTCGATGAAAGGCAGTTCATCCTTAAGGCTTCTCTTGTCTGTAGGTTAAAAAAAATAATAATATTAACAGGAACAGTTTATCGAAGTGTAGAAAATGTTCATATAATCCAGAAAAAGTGCTGAAGCGACCCGAGTACCTTTCTGTCCAGGAGTGTCCCAAACAACAGGATGAAGAATCCCTAAAAAATTGCAAAACCAGTTAACAAAACCAGCATAACCACATGAAGTTTCTTAAGTGCTTCTAGACGCTATGTCCTTAAGGATAGACAAAATACTGTTTTTGTCAGTGTGATAGATCTCATCACCTATGACTCAGATAAACTCCTTTTGCGCATTGCTGTTATCCGCCCAGGTCACACGGGCTCTCTGGGAATGTCAAGAATGGATACATAACCCATGCTAATTCTCATTATGAACTGGACTGACGAGTTACATACCAGGACTTTCTCAACCCACCTAGCAGCAGTATTAGCCAAGAAGAGCTAAGGCAGACTGGGTATACAACGATATGCCAACTAACTTTGGATGTTTATAACTGATGAGTTAAACAAAACCATCTTCAATGGCAAGCGAGAATTTTCTGTGTATTTGTTAACTGATAAGGATGAGACATCTTTGCAATCACTGGACATTAACCAGTGTATTTTGTGTTTAACATAAATTTGTCATCTTAATTCTTCACCACGCTTTACACCAACTAGTTTGTTCCATTACCCATCTGCGTAGAGTACCTCGATGCAGGATGCCTAGTGCATGCATCGTGTAAAATAGTTAAGCTGAAAGGAAAGCTGAGATCCTGTTTTTCATGCACAGCTCAAGCTGCCAGCCCCTTTTAGGTCTACTACCTTTTCCCAAGTTCAGCAAAGTCTGAGCACACAGCATTCCCAGCCTCACAGATTTTACCTGGAAGGCGTTCAGTAGCGCAAATGTAATGTGGAATGCCAGAGAATGGCTGTCAACGATCGTTGCCAATCCAAACCCCCAGGTGAGACCCAGAAGAGGCGTCAGAAGGGCCACGTTTTTGCTAATTCGGATCATGTTGTTCAAATCTTGTGACTTGCAGCCTTCTCCAACAGAGGATCTTCCAGTCTGCACCACGACCACCACCACTACCACCACATTGACAACAATGATGCTCAGAGCGGGGACAACAAAGGCCAAAAGGGCTTTCGTCTCATACCAATTGAGCCAGCAGGCTTCACTCCTTAAATACCCATTTTTTGGTTCAGTAATAGCAACAGTGAGGATAGATATGGCCAAGGGACATCCATATCCAATAGAGAATGCTGTAGCTATTAATACAGATCTTGTTATCTTAAAAAAAATTAACAATAATCCATAGAGAATCAAGAGGCCCAGGGTAAACATCCAAAAAAACAAGGCAAGATAGAAAAAGTGAAGGAAAAACGTGGCTGTTACACACAACTGGTAGTTTAGGGCTGTATTGTGCACGACAGCTGCCAAAATGAACAAAACATCAGCAACGAGAAGGGATGTAGCGATGTTAACCAAACAAAAGTGTCGCATGTAGGTTATTTCAGTTTTTGTAACGTGATGCCAGACAACAGTCTCGATGATAAGGCAGAGAACCAAGCTGAAAATGGAAAGGCCTAACCCTACACGAGTAATGTAATCCAGCACTGCATTTCGCAGCGTGGTGGGGGACATCAAAATGGAGAAGGATTTGAACATCCGACGGTGATGCCTGCAGATGCAAACAACGCTGCTGATGTTGTCAGACTTCACCGTGCATGCCCTGCTATCCCACCTCCTTTCAGCAGAGTGCCACGCAACACACTGAGCCTTGACGTTCTCCAGTTTATTCACCTTTTCAAAGGTGAGCAAAATATGCTGGAGCTCTTCTGGCAGAGACACCGACAAGACCATTCCGTTCACAAAACCAGGGTCCAACCGGCTGGTTTCTATAATGGCTCCAAGCGTTGGAAACGCAACGCTGATGGCTTTGGAAGTCTTGGGTAACTTCAAAAGCTCTTCTTCTGGAATTACCATGTGCCCAGTGATATTGCTTGTGTTATTGAATGCCATCGAAAAATCAAAGCTCTTCCCTGAAGTATTTTTATGTATGCTGTAGCCTTTTGTAGAGATGAAGTGTTCCTGTATACTTTCTGACCCATTCCTTAGAAGAAGTTTCCCAGCAAATAAATTCACCGAGTCCAGTAATATCGAACTGGCATTTCTGTCCCTTACAAAAGCCCAGTTGGAAATGATGGAGCTGTTTAGAATATGGTTTGCTATCCTGCTGTAACTCTGAAAGAAAAAAGAAAAAAGTAATTTATTTTTTATGTTAAAGGAAACCAACTATTTTTCCACTGGCAGAGCCTCCAGAAAGGCTCATTTAACTCAAGAGTGATTTCTATACAGTGAATATTCTTCTTTGACAATAAGCAGGTTCCCATGATCCCATCCCAGTCAAACCCAAACATCTCATTGGCATGAATCACTAACAGGCTTCTCCTATCCTCTTCATATCACAGCTCAAAAGGTGCTTGGAGAAGCAAGTATAAAGCAAAAATCAGGACACCTAAGTCCTATTCCATACGCTGACCCACTATGCAGGTCTGCTTTGCACCTCCCTACGTTTCTTCCCCCGCCTCTCTGATTTCTGAGTTCATCAGGGAAAGATTTCAGTTTCCATTGTGCAACACATGACAACATAGCTGTGGGTAAGCATCTCCATGGCTGCCTTCCCTACGATGTCATACTTGAAAAATTAATCCTTCCTGGTACTGCTCTCCCATGTCTACAACAGCGGCTCCTGCAAACTTTTACTTTTAAAGAAAGCAAATTCCACTCCTGGATGAAACAGAGGATTTCCACCACACATGGACAGATTAAACAGTTTCTCTGACAAGACAGAACCATCCTCTCTGGAAACTCTTTCCAGGTGACCTCCATGCAAGTTGCAGCCACCACTTATTGGAGAGTAGCTATAAGGACAAAACACTGTGTGGGTGCTCCAGCAAGCTCAGAAACCCCTCCTGAAGCCCATAAAAGTAAATACCTGCATTTTTCCTCTATTGACATTCTCCAATAACAGCAGGGAAATCTTCTTTAGCAACTCCACTATATCAGCAATGTTTCCTGGAATGGCTGGTGAAGACAGGATATCTGGGATGATGCATGAAAAATCAGCTTGGCAGTTACTATCCCCATAGTCATCAGCACCAAAATATTTTGCTCCATCTCCAGGCTTCCCATGGTCTGGCTTTCCTTCCCCTACAAAAGGAAGGTGTCCTCCAGCAACACTAACATGTCCTCCAGAGCTTGGAATGAGTTCGCTTTCAGAAATCCTCTGGAGGGAGGAAAATAAATTTGAGAGAATTAATGAGCAGAATGAAAATTAAGCTACAGCTACAACCAGGCAAGAGGTGCAGTGCTGGGGTATGCAATGAACGTGCCAGATGGCCTGAAGCCCAGGACCAAAGCTCACCTGAGAAGAATGTCTTGCTTGTACAACACACATGAAGGAAGGGGCCAGAACTAAATACAGTGCCTTATTCTTGAAGTGACTTGAATAAGGTCCTTTATTTTTTTAATTAGGGGAGAATTTACCATGAATCATCTGATTATTACAGATGTTTGTGTTGCTCTTTTCTCAGGTTCATTCTGGTGTATCATTGTCTTGGTTTAGATCCACATGAAGAACATCAGCCGAGTGAACAAGGCAATTTCATTTCTGAATTATGTCTCTGCACAGGAATTTTCCAAATTTATTTCCCATCATTTGATTTAAGATGATGTCAAATCCTGTTACTAACGTAATCGGTGTTTTAAGATCCCAACTTCTTCCCTCTGCTCAAGTTTTAAAAGGTATGGAGGAAGGGAGGGGTCTTTGCAAGAAATTATGAGCATAGGCCAATGTAGATGCAGAACAGTTACCTCACCTGAAAAAGGGACTGAACATCCAGGCTTGCACAAGCGTCTGTGAACATTTGCCACTTTCTGTTTTTGCAGACAAAGCTTGTCTCCCCATGGAAGGGGGGAGAACAAGGCTGAATACAAATAGCTCCGTTATCTTTGCAGGGTATAAGATTTATGCACCCATCTGGAAAACAAGTCAAGCAGATACTGTTATAAGGTGTAAGACAGCATACCATGGTCCATGAGGTATCAGGGGTGTAAAGTATTTATAACCCATAACACTTCATAAAGAATTAAAAGACGCGTAGCTATTCACTGTACCTTGCTGATTACCAGTCTTCGATTCCTTACTGACAACCTGAAAAGTAAGGAAAAGTGGAATGTAGGTTGAATGTTAAAATAAATAAGACGACTCCTTGGCACAAACCAGAAAGGTGATTTCAAGGGTAAAATAGGCCTTCTGAGGTCCAGAAGTCTTCAAGGTCCAGAATGCAGAGCTCGTGGCCCCTCGCTCATACAGGCCAGCTCAGAACCCTCCACTAACAGTTTGTCTCTCGATATGAAGCCTTCAGCTGTACCCTTCGACTGAAGTGACATACTGAGCTGGGGGACAGGGTCACATATGACTCCAGCAGCTATTCCTCAGTCAAAAAGCCTGTATTTGGCTTAACTTCTTGTAAGGGACTAGAAACCTGTCTCAAGATTGGCGGCAGGCAAGTTTAACTACCAAAGCCTAATCACCACGACAACTGAGCAGGACAGTTTAATCACCAAGGCAGACACGTCCAGCCCGGGCCCAGGGTCGACTGACAATGGGGAAGGGGCTCGGACCCTCTGGGATTTTCAAGCACCCTCTAGTGACGGTACTGGGCATGCGCCCCACTGCCAAGTGGGAGGCCTAGGTATGCAAAACAGTTATTGGCTATGCAAGAGGACAACCCTATAAAAAGGGGAAACCAGCGGGGACCAGGAGGAGTGTCCGGGAACATCTGCCCTCCACCGGAACACTCCCGTGCCGTTTGTTTCTCCCCCTCTCTTTCCCTTTCTCACTTTTCTTCTCCTTCTCTGCTTTTCTCTCGTGTATTTGTTGTTGGCCAAATAAAGTGACTTGGCACTTGACTTCATTTTGAGTCTTAATTCTGTTCCTGAGAATGTGAAAGGAACCTAGTCACGATAAAACATTGGAGTTAATCAGAAGTTAAGCCCAGCTGCCCCCAACCTCCCAGAATTATCTGAGGTCAGTTGGAAAGCAAGGGGGTTTAACCTCTGCCAAATTGTTCAACCCAACAGTGGATCATGACACTTCTCCAGTATTTCTCATGTTGATGAGAATATGTGAATTGTTGATGAGAATATGTGATCTCTATGAATTTAAAAAAGCTGTACAAATACCAATAGCCCCTTTGTTCCTCTCCTGGTTGGGAAGCGACCCCGAGGCAGGCGTACCAGGCTCCTTGCATGCTGGGACTGCATGTCTTTCAGCCAGGTGCAATCCAAAAGAGCTTCCATCACTGCTTGGTCAAATGGTCTATCATCTACAACCAGCCAAACCCTGTCAGTCTGGAAGCAAAGTCTGACTACGTGATGCCTTGGAAATTGCACTGTTACTGCTGGGTAGAGCAGGCTGAACAGCAGATGTCTAACACTCCAGGAGCTGTGCTGGAGGTTGCTTGGCATATTGAATGTATTAAAATACTTCAGAGTATTTCTTCCTGTAGTGACAGGACAAGGGGCAATGGTTTTAAACTGAAAGAGGGTAGACTTAGATTGGTTATGAGGAAGAAATTCTTTACGATGAGGGTGGTGAGACACTGGAACAGATTGCCCAGAGAAGTTGCGGATGCCCCACACCTGGAAGTGTTCAAGGCCAGGTGGGATGGGGCTTTGAGCAACCTCATCTAGTGAAGCTTACCCTGAGAGCAGTGCACGGTGTGGCTGGGAAGAAGTGCACAGCCCAAAGGAGCAGGCAGTGGGCTACCCTCACATCCATCGCCTCGCGGTTACTGCTTTCCTCCTGGAAGAAAGATGTTGAAAAAGTTTAGACCTCTCTGTTTTCACTTTTGAACACAGTTCAGTTGCTAGTAAGAAAGCAGCTAAACCCATCCCAAAGACTGTCCTTACTGGGCTTGCAAGGTGATTTTCAGACATTTATCACTGCCCTGGTTTCAGCTGGGACAGAGTTAATTTTCTTCCTAGTAGCTGGCATGGTGTGGCAGTGTGCTCCCTCCTCCCCTCTGACTCCCCCTCCCTTGACCTCTTTCAAGTGATAACCACCCGTGTCAGCAGCATAGATGTGTCTGGTCGTGAAGGATGCACCCACTGGATGTGGGGGAGACAGATAGCTGAGGGCTATTGTGGAATGTGGCCACCTAAGCACAGTGGTCAGTATGCAAATATGACCATGAGCCAATTATCTTACCCCCATCAATAGGGAGCAGCCCAAGAGCCCTTTGAACTCTCCTGCACGGCATCGGGCTGCACGCCAGGATCTCCCCTTGAGCAGGGACGCCTCTCAAGGTTACTCTTTGAGGTTGAGAGATTCCTTACCACGACAGATTCTCGGTGAGTGGCTAACAGCATGCTAACTTGGAAATCTTAGCTAAGTGACATAAAGGATTGATTGCGCATATATAATCCTTTAGACATAAACCATTGACCAAGTCTGGGACTAGGACTGGATCCAGCCACACCAGACTCCTCTCTGAGGAAGGAGTTTAGAAAGCAAGGGGTTCCTTTCTGAACCTCATGACCCAATGGGAGGTTCTCCCTGACAGTTTTGTCTGACCCTGCCCTCTATGCAGTAAATAACCAAGTGTTCCTTGCCATTGAATCTTATAAACCACTGTCACATTTACCACTGAACTTTGTTAACTCACTGGTTTACACCAATAAACTATATTATTTTTGCCTCCCTCTCACTCCATCCACAACACATGGTGCTGTGTTTTGGATTTAGTACGAGAAGAATGTTGATAACACCCTGATGGTTTACTTGTTGCTGAGCAGTGCTTAGTCTGGCCAAGGACTTTTTCAGCTTCCCCTGCTCTGCCAGGGGCACAAGGAGCTGGGAGGGGGCACAGCCAGGACAGTTGACCCCAACTGGCCCCAGGGCTATTCCAGACCATAGGACATCATGCTCAGGGGGAACTGGCTGGGGCTGGGAGAGTGATCGCTGCTCAGGACGGGCTGGGCATTGGTCAGTGTGTGGTGAGCAATTGCATTGAGCATCACTTGTTTTGTATATTCTATTATTATTATTATTACTTTTTTCCCCTCTACTGTTTTATTACACTGTCTTCATCTCAACCCCTGGGTTTTACCTTTTTTTCCCCTGATTCTCACCCCCATCCCACTGAGGGAGGGGGGGAGCAAGCAGCTGTGTGGCATTCAGCTGCCTGCCGGGGTTAAACCACAACAATATTAACTTTTTTTACCAAAAATGATTTGTGAACCTTTTCTTAAAAAAAACCAAAAACAACAAACAAACAAAAAACCAAAATCTGTCCAACACTGCATCAATAATTTACTGTAAACTGTGCGGTGGAGAGCTTATTAAAGCAGTTCAGCCTGTGGGTCCCATTGGAAGCAACCTAGGACAGCCTCATCTCCACTGGGTTCAACGCTGCTACTCTCTCCTCAGGCAGTTCCTGATGAGAGCTGCCACGTGAGGTAGGAAACTTGGGTCTTCAGGGCTCGGATATCAAAATCTGAGAAACAAGGACCAGGCTGAAGTAAAGTGGTATTTGCTTTGCAGTAGGATTCAGGCGTCTGCCCCCTCCATGAAGTTTCCCATGGCCCTTGGTAAAAGCTTAATATCCTGGGATGCGACTTATTGTAGGCATATTTGCTGGAGGAAAATAATCCAGTAAAGGGAATGAAGGGAAAAATAATGCATTACATTAAATCTGATTATTAGATGCCATACGCGTCCAAAGCAAAAGCAACAGCTGCTGTGGATTCAAACAAAGTGAAACACTGATCTTCTATCGCTGGATGTGTAAGCAGATTAAGCCATGTACTAAAAAACCAGATAAAACCCCTAAAATGAATGCAAGGTGACAAAGCAGGACGATGCCTGTTTTTCAGAAGATGCACACAGGAGAAGGCTCATCAAACCCCCATGCCTTGATAGGAGCCACTCGGTTTTCCTCCCAATACATAGGAATCAGCACAGACGATGCTGAAGCAGAAGGGGTCCTGCACTGATGGAGCAGAGGTGTGCTTTCCTATCCAGGAAATTCCAAGCTCTCACAATCTGATGGCATCAAAGGGCCAGGCACACGTTCATCTGTGACGTTTGTTCACCTTACTGTATTTTTAGCTCCACGGGTTTATTACTTAATTATGAAAAGATCATAAAAGGAAGAGCTAGGTTCACGCACTGAATTTCTAAGCTGGCTCTAAAGGAGAACCTCGTGCCAGCCTCTTGAACGCAACTGATATTAGTAAAAGCGATTTCTGGGTTTAGAGCTAGTAACTGTTAGTTCTTCTAAGGATATAAAATGGATAAAGAGAAGTGAACCAAAAGACTCAGATCAGTATTGCTGAAGAATGGGAGGTGGCTGGGAAACACCTACAGGTTTGAGGCAAAGGATTGTACCGAATTCTTCTCCGATTTCTGCAGTTATGACATGTTTATCGTGTGCTCATAGCCCTAATTCCATTTCATACCTGGGAATCCTTGCACTCATCACATTTGATCATTAACAAGTACACATTCACTTTGTATTTAAACACTGAGGTAACTCCACCTAGGGCTGATACCTTTAGGTGAGGTGGAAATCTGGGACAGCTCCAGGTATGTAAGGCTCACTGAGATACTGGCCCACGTTCACCAGCGAAACACCAGTCTCGCTCAGTTGCATCGCTTGACTCATCATGGAAACCACCCAGTCTCACCACTGCAAGAACGTGCCGAGATTCCTACTGTGCAGTGACAGAAACTTGGGAGCAAAACAAGCAATGCAGCAGCAAGTCGCTGTCACTCTAGGGAAAAAACCACGGATATACTGACATATGCCCATGTTAAAGCATACACAACTATTCCTCTCCCTCCAAAGCATCCCACTGTGGTACCTTAGATAGAGGAAGATACATATCTAACCACAAACTATCTACTGCCATTAACAGGAACACACAGTGTGAATGCAGGGTATCAGACAGTGATCTCTTGGCCCAAACTCAGACAACACGCTTTTTTTTGGAGAAAGGTCCATAAAGATCAACTGAGCTGTTAACCCAAGACACTGCAATTAGAAACTTGACACTTTTTGAAAATCACCCCCTGGACGAAGAACATCTTTCCCCTCCATGCACCCATCCTTGCTGGGATTCACTCACATTTGAAGGGCAATGGCAGGAGCACTAGGCTGTTAACTTTGCCTCCTTTTTTAAGGAGCTGTAAGTAAACATGTTATTCCTCTCTTCCAGGGGTTTCTGCTCTGTCAGGGCACAGGCACACAAGCAGCAAAGTTGCCAAAACCCTCTCAGCTGGAAGGGACTTTCTAGTATGAGGACACTTCATACCCTCAGGTATTTCCCACCCAACTCAGGAGACTGTCGCCTGCTGCCTATCCTCCTCCAGCTCACTTCATTTGGTCACAGCACCCCAGGGGAGGCAAAGCCCTCAACAAGAGGGAAAGAGTGAGAAGTGAGTGGCTAGACAGTGGTTATGAGAGAGGAAAGAACCTCTTAAAACAGTAAAAAAAGGTAAACTCATCATATATTTTAAAAGTAATCCACATGTTGGTTAACATCTCATAGCCTTAAATTCAAAGCCCTTACTCTGTGACTTCTATGGGTTTAAAATCACAGTGTTTTGTAAAATCCTACAAAACTATCCCTTCTTCCTCTACACCCCCAAGCGCTTTCTGGCTTTTAATTTCTGGCAGGACACGGAGCCTGGCCCCGTGTGGTCACAGCTACCGGAGGGCTCAGCCCAAGCAGCAACAATTTAAGACAAGAAGAGATGGCCTCAAGTTGTGCCAGGGGAGGTTTATGTTGGACATTAGGAAAAACTTTTTCACCTAAAGGGTTGCCAAACATTGGAACAGGCTGCCCAGGGAAGTGGTCGAATCCCCATCCCTGGAGGTATTTAAAAGCCAGGCAGACAAGGTGCTTCAGGACATGATTTAGTGGTGGGATGGCAGGGTTAGGGTAACGGTTGGATTTGATAATCTTAAAGGTATTTTCCAACCTAAACGATTCTATGATTTTATTCTATGATTCTAACCATGGGAACTACACCCCCAGGCTGGTGGACCCAAGGTCTCTGGCCAAAGGGTTCTCCATCACCGGGGGTTTACAGCTTTCCCCTCCCTACTACTCCAGAAGACAAACTACAGTGAAGTCGATGAGGAAAGGTATCCTGCACAGAAACTGCAAGCACACATTGTACAAAATACAAATTTCCACTGGGCTTGCCACAATTAGCCATATTGCCTCAAACACTCACTGCAAACTTGCACTGCCTGTACTTAACATTTTTTTAAAAAAATCAAATCCTTTGTTACAGAACCTAATCTATTATTTTTAGGGCTTGAATGGCAACACAGCTAACTTAAACCCCAAACAGCTCATAAACCACCACAAGGTGACCACTTGCCACTGCTACAGGGCAAGTTATAAAGGCTGCAGCAGGAGCCTTAAGAGTCTTCAACATGGTCACCTGAGGATAAAAATTGAAGCTTTTAATTGTACAAAAGCTGGAATGGCATTAGTTGTATTTTTGAAAGGATTACACTTGGAAAATACGAATTTAAGTAAAGCAAGTTCTGAGAGGAGAGTGATCTTTACAGTAATTTTAGCTGTAAGAAAATCTCAGATTTTCTTAAAAGTGGCAAAACCGTGGTTAGAGGCCAATTACAAAACTAAGAGCAAAAAGATGAGAGGCTAATTAAGACCTCTAATTATTTCCACAGATGTGAGAATATAAAACTGAGGAAATAAGTGCAAGGTAAATACAGCCCAAGCAGTTAGGTGCATTTGAGATGACAAATGAACCAATTTCACAGACCACTGATAATTTTCCAGCAGCTCTGGAAAGACATCATTTTGTGATAGTACTCACCGTTTTCAGAAGTCTGGGTTCCACTGTAAGCAAAATTAACACAGCCAGAGATCCTCAAGATATCACAGGCGAGCATCCAACCATTCCTCTGCTGCCATCGTGCCCCAGTCTCGCTCTTACGGTCTCACCCAGCGTTGCTTGGGCGCTCTGATTCATTTAGAGTTTTCCCATGAAGAAATAACCTTGGGCATCTGCCTGCTTCTCTTCTTGTCTGACTGGATTAACACCGAGGAACCTGTGGTATTGCACTGCCAAATGACAAGAGGTTACAAACACACCCACAAAACTGCCAGATTGCCACCTTTGCCAGGAGTCCACGCGGATGAATCATGCCTGGGTGGTTTGTACCCTTCCCTCCTGGTGGAGGAGGTAGCTTCTGCTCTTCTGTATTTAACAGATCTTCTAGGCTTTAAAGACAAAAAAAAAAAAATAAATTATTCATGATCAAAACCTGTTCAAGTTCATGCATCACCCTTCATAAATCCGAGACGACACTACTGACAGTATCTTGTGCAGCTAAAAAGCTCAATAAGCAAGTAATAAATATTTTCTTCACGGGCTGCACCCGTGGTAAGGGGTGAGAGTTGCCTGATCTTGTGCTGTGTTCAGTGTTGGCTCTCTTGATATTGGCTCAACTCCATTCCCCCTTTTCTGAGGATTTCCAAAAGCCAGTAATTTACAGCAAGTGATTTATCATAACAGAAGAGTAATTCCTAATGCCTTCTACTCACAGGGCTGCTTTGGAAGAACTTTGGTCACTAATTTTTTCCCCACAGTCCTGAAACATTTGCCATGAGCTTACAGGGTTTCCTGAGGTAACACCATTTTGTCTGTTCCCACAACTTCAGTCAGTCCTCAGCCACAAGGCAGGTCTCTAGTTTGAGCCTAAAGGTTGGTATTATTTACTGTTCTGTACAAATACGGCCAGCCTTGCATCTCACATTGGTATCAAGTAGGAGTTAAGCCAAGCACAATTAGACACAGCCAACACAGCCCACCTGAGAAGGCTAAATCAACTTGCTCTTGATATGGTATAAGGTAGAGATGAATTAAAAAGGTGGCACCTTAGCAACCGTGTAAGTCAGAAAAGGGCCAAAGACCAGATCATGTCAGGGTATGGACACCTGCTTTAGAAGATTTTTTTTCCCCTAGGCACTTGGAGTGGTGCTTCTATACCCCCACACCCCAAACCTCCACTATGATGGCAAGAGCGAACACCCCCCGATTCTTGAACACCCCTCAACATAAGCAAGTCCTCTGATGGACACAGAGGCGGGCATACTTCAACACAGAAACACGCATGTGCTTCTCCCAGAAGGAAGAGGTGTCACCCATGCTTCTCGGGGCTCGGAAAGAGACTCAAACCATGACTTCCAACAAGGACGGAGGGTACTCCAACCCCTGAACCAGCAGCAGCAGTCTCAGGCTTTACAAGCTGGTCAAGGCTGTTCGCATTCCTCAGGGTGGGAGGTATGTACCCAGGCACCCAGAAGGGAGTGGTTTGTCTCTCCGGCTCTTGCAAAATCCAATTACCCAAGATGTATGAGCAGCTGCTTTGACACCGCTCTGAGAAAGCAAACAGTCAGCAATCGGGAACATCTCGGAGAACTTTAATAGCAGCCAAAAGTAAGGCAGCTGCCAAAACCTGTTCCTACCGTTTCCTTTGGAAAGAGTTAACAGACTTACACTAATTTATTACTTTAATGAATAGAAGGTATTTATTTAAAAGTTCAACAGATACTCTGCTACACAAGTCGAACCTTGCAATATGTTACAGGTTTTCATCAGAAACCTCATTCCCCTGAAGCAACATTAATAAAAAAAAAAAAAAAATGTTATCTGCATGGTGATTGTTTAAATAAATAAAATAAGTAGACCTGTAATTTACATTATTTTTTTAAATCTGTACCTGGTATGCAAACAAAAGCTTTTTAGAGAATGTTACAAAGACTGAATAAAAACCTTGCCGTTTAAAAATCCCCTTCTGTTGTTCAATTCTCCATTTGCCTTTTCCCTCATCCATACCCCTTCTGAACATGCCATACTCTCTCAGTCTTCAGTTCTTCACTTTATTATTTAAGAAGTGATTCAAACATGCATTTATCCATGTTACTGAGCGGCAATAGGGATCTTAAAGACTCTGAAGAGGCACAGTAACATCAGTTAATATGGACCAACAGGAAAAGGAAAAAAAAAAAGGGAATGAAGAGACACTGAGAAGTTAAGGGTCCCAAGTTACACTTGCAAAGAAAACCAAATCCGACTGTTTGGATCCTAAGCCATCCTGACGGCCAGGAACCAGAGCATCCCAGTGAGTAAATTAAAATCCGAAAGCCTCAAAGAGGGACACTTTTGCTCCCGCTCCCCAGACTCCTCCTGCAAAGAATTTAATGGCATACGAAACATTCCTGAACAGAACTGAGCAGACATTTCAACAGGTTTTTAAACTTATTTTATTTGCTGAGTTTGGATAGCATGCATCATTTTACAGCACCGGTAAACAAGTCAGTGAAGCGTACTGCTTTTAGGAACTTGTACTGTGGAATGTCTTCAAAACCATTACCCTCTCCCCCCCTCTCTAGTACATAACGCTAGCTGCAGACAAGACAGACATATATCAGGGCAATTTCCTTATGGCTAAAAATACTCATAGCAGCGACTTTTAAAGGAGGGTTTTATTAAATCAAGTCATTGCACTTGGGTCATTTATTGCTATAGCGAACAAAGGCCATTAAATAACAAACACCTTTCATTTGTGGTTTTAACTGATTGTCTCGTTCTGTTCGTCTGCTACAAGCTTACATGCAGACACAACTTCTGTAGAGCAATCCATTCCGAGATTTGTTTAATGCTCTAATCACAGTGAAGAGCTTGTATAACAAAATTGGCTATTCCATCAGGTTCAACTCCTGCTTTTCATCACCTGACTTAGAGGTATGAATCCTAAGTAAGGGTTTAGTGTCTGATGAGAAGCATTACTGCTGCACATTATGCCTCAAAAAGATCTGGCTCAAGTCTTCATTCGTGATGCATCTAGGCAATTAAAAGTTAAAAGCATTAATATTGAATCAGCTTATTAGCAATGTGACCAGCAAATATTACCCAATACTTGCATAGTATATGAATCAAATTTTATGAAGGATTAAATCAGCGACCGACCAACATCCTCCAATTGACATTTCGATGTTTCTATTTTATGATGCATCAACTGTGGAAAAAGTACACGCTCAAGAAGTAACACTTCCATGTCACTTGGTCAAGTGACATACTAAATAATTACTGTATTTATGACTATTCCCATGAATAGAAACTTAATTACTTCTCTTACTGGTGAAGTTGCCAAACTACACGATATATTTTTGTCATTTAAATTCTAGTAGATCAAAAGGAGATACGGCGATTACTGACAGAAGTAATGCATTTGACTGGCTTTCTAAAGCTGTATGCTCTTTAATTCTTTAATCAAATGAATAAATATCATTGTCTCCTATCACTTTGCATATAATATTTATATTATTCTGGTGCACTGTGTTGAGTTCAAGGGTTAAAGATAATGGCAATCCACAAGATTTCAACTGTTTTCTGTAAAACGGGAAAGACACTTTCTTGGAAACCAGCACAATGCTGCCAAAGCAACTGTTCCAATCACTCATTAAAATACAAAGATGTAATTAAATTTAGAGGTACACAATATACTGATAAAGTGTATGGCATAAATATATAAATATTGAGACCTTTTGAGAGTATCAAAGTTCCAAAGGGATTTATTTGGAGACATATAAACAAAACCCGACTATTGTAAAAACAGATCCAGATGCGTATTTAACCACTGGAAAGACTGATGACCTCCTTTTTAGATACACAGAAGCACAGATGTGACTTAAGGTTTACTTTTTCATGCTGTAATATTTTAGGCACAACAGGTTGAGTTAAGACTGGATTCTGGTCCTGCTTCTGTATTTCTTGTGTTTTTGTGGTTTTAAAAGTTAATTTTGTCGTAACTTCGTGATTCATTCCTAAATCCCCTTTTAATCCAATAGTGCAAGTGACAAAATGTTCTGCTAAACTACCCAGATGAGATCATTTGCTCTTACTACAATGCATAGGAGTTTCACCTGCTTCATTGCATTAACAAATTCTTATCTCATTATTCAACTTATAAACAGCATATTATTAATATTCTCACTGCAGACAGGCACAACAGCATAACCCTGGGTAAGACTGTCAAAATTATACAAATATCATATATTCCCTTTTGCGTGTAGGGGAAAAGTAGTGACTACAATTACGGTACAGTTATTTCATCCCTCCCAATAGACTATTTTACAGATTAGTTGTAAAGATAGATCACCCTATTTATAGCATAGATCTCTTTAAAAATTAAGCTACAGGTATTCAATAAAAATCTATTAAGAATTCCCTCTCCTTTCTATACATATTCAGTAGTATTTTCAAGCAAACCAAAAAATAAGGTCTGCAATTCCAGCACAGTAAGAAATAAGGCCTCTTTTATATTGGCAAAAAAATTACACCATTATTTTTTTTGTTTTCTTATCTCTCTGAATAAAAGACTATATTCCTTTTTTTTTTTTTTTACTATATTTTTTTCTTTAGGACTGTAGAACACCAGCATCCATTATTATGAAATAAGAGTCAGTTCTCCTTGTGTTCAGCTTCAAATTCCCGACGAGTTAAAAACACTGAGTCCATAGCTGTCTCATGTAGACATCACTGCTTTCTTCAATTTTTCTATTTCAAGCTGGAAAATTGACATTTTGAAAAGAAAAACAGTCAGTATTAAAGTAACAATAATCTAAAGTCTTCAGAGCTTTCATCAAAATTATAACCTTTGTATTTCAAAGACTCTTCAGTAAATAAAATTGTAACACAGAAGCATTTGACAGTTTTAGAGCTGATTTTATACTACCATATTGCTAAACAAACAAGAATTCAAAATCATTAAAAAAACCTGCCTGTAGTACTGGTACATCTTATTGGAGAAATTCACTCCGAATAAAGCAAAGCTGGGTTGTGGAATCACTTGACATGTCCCTGCATAATGCTGCTCCATCACCTCAGACTAACTTCCTAAAGCAGCCTTCATGCAAAATACCGTGTCATGATTAGTTTGCATTCAAATGGATTTAGAGGATACACGGAAGTTACCTCCTCTTCATCCCCGGTGCACATTTAAGGCAACTTCACTGATTGCTTTAGAGATGCATTAAGAAGAGGACTCACCAGAAGTTTTTCTCAAGTCTTGAAAGTAGCTTTGTAGTCAGTAAGAAATACTATTTAACAAATAAAATGCCCTTTTGTACCAGACTGAAATATTTTTTTTTTACAATGAGCTCATCCTATTAACTACTTAATGGCATCATATTGTAATGCAGGCAGCCGCCTTCATCAATAAATTGAGCAGAGTGGCATTCATTCATAAGGACATTTTTCAGATGTGTTCTGTTCTTTCAGCAAATTATCCACTTAATATTTGAACAGTTCATAAAAAAATTAGGAAAGTTTACTTTTGTCCTGTTTTTCTTTTGATTACATAAAGTAAATCTGTCCTTTAAGTCTTACAAAAGCAAAGATTAACCTTCTCTCTTGGAACATGTCCAGTTGGACATATTTCTAGCAAAGAGCAGGAACTAAACTGAACTCGCATCCCAAACCCTATACATATTGTGTAAAAATAATTTTCCAGATAAAGAAAGCTGAACTAAGACAAACTGTGAGTCTTCTATATACATCCAACTGCCTCGTGAGGCATTCATTCAACCACACAATAACACAGCAATAAAAAAAAAAAAAAATTGAGCAGGTTTGTTAAGACTTTTCTTTGGCATCAAATTCCAGAACACTACCTACATACTTCTAAACTTTACCCCCCTCAGATTGCTGTTATTACCTCCAGATTACTTCGCCTCAGCTTCTCTTCTTCCAAATCCTTCTTTAGTTTTTCCAGTTCTCTCCTAATACCAGAAATACAAGTTAGAAGGGTAAAACCAAAACCAAAATAAACCCCACATTACTGAGAACAGGAAGCAGAAGCCTTGTTTAAATTTTACAAGAGGAATTCACATCATGACTGATGCTACACCTTACAAATAAAACTTACATATAAGTACATGCCACTAGTGAACTAGTACTCAAATCTGGTGGATCACAAGCTTCCACCAACTCTCAACACTTCTGAACCTATTGCTATGCACTTATCCCTAACTTACCACAATTTTAAGTAGACTACTTAAAAATTTGCACTGTTATTTTACTTGGAGAGTTGAATTTAAACAAAGTAACCTAGCAACTTCTACACAGAGAATAGAAATTCTTTAGAATAGAAAGTTCCTAAAACATGTTTCATTTCATAATTATGTTGAGGCAAGAAAGTGCTAAGAATTGTCATCAAGTTGCTGAAGAACTAGTTCATTAATCTCCAGAACTCATAATTTACTAGTTTGCTTCAGATGATCCTGATGCTTTATAACCTCTTAAAGCCAGTTTAGTTAGCACTAGTCATCATTTAAATAGTACCAAATGGCTGTAAAACCAAACCCAGAAAAAGTAAATTTCCCACAAATTGGTCTTTACTATGTTTACTCAAACACCAATTACATTTTTCTTCTACACCATTCTCCAAACACAACCCTACCCCCATGCACACAGATGATGGGGCCACCATGATCACCAATTTGAAAAGCTCAGCAGTATCTTTTGCTGCTACCAGTCATGTCAATACTGCAATTACCCATGTGCAGTGTTACACAAGGCCAGCACACGCACTTGTGTTAAATACAACAAAAATTATCTACTTTTCCTTACAGTGAAAGTACTAACTGTTTAAAAATATTTTCAAAAAGCTGTAATGAACGCAGGAGCACAAAGTAGGAAGGAAAAGATGTGTACAGGTTCCAGAAATACTCTGACATCAAATTTGTACATATTTAGGACATTTAATTGGATCAAATTCTAAAGAAAGAAGTTCTGAATTAATATGTTAATATAGACTAGCTTTTTATATTTAAGAAGTTTGGCACTGAAGACATTTGGAAGGTGTCTATATCTCCTTTTGCAGATCAAGAAGGAAAATACTTACCCATGTTCTTTCTTCAGTGCGTCTACCAAACCCATCAATTCGTTAATCTGGGTCCTGAGCTCTTCCATAGAAATTTTTTCATCATCTGTTTCTCCTTTAAACTGGATGTCTCCAGGAAAAAAGTTGAGTATAACAGAACTTGGTCTCTGAGATGAAGATGGAACTGGTGGACTGAGTGCAGATGGCTGAAAAAATAAATCAGTAGAAAGCTAAGAAATGAAATCTTTATGAATTGACCACTTACAGCACACAGATTGTACTGGTATGGGAGCTACACGTGCACACATTTCCTTGATTTTCTACCCAAAAGGTGAAAAACAATGTCCAGTTCAAATGGACTACTGTAGTATACGAGATAGTTATTTTATATAGCTCTTTAAAAAAAGATTTACTTACTTCTAAAAAAAAAAAAAACCACCAAAAAAAACAAAACCAAAAAAACCAACCAACTGTGATTTACCAGAGACCATTGTTTCATTATAAACAATCTTTTGTGCACCTTTGTGATCTGCTCAGTTGTTCTGTCTGCTGGGAGACTAAAGGCTGAGCAGACATGCAGCTTATTTGGGAAATAGCACCATAGTTTCATGCTACCTGATACAATAGTTCTCATCAGAACTGATGCACTTTAGTATAAAGTATAAATGAACTTTATACTAAAATTTCTACTATGAACTTTATAGTAAGTGACACGGCTCACTTGCATTTAGACGGTTGCATCAATCTAAACTGGAAATACAAGCAAGATGAGCAGAACACCTAGCTGCCTTGTACTTCCCTAGCTCCTTGGCGTCGTACCTTTTTTGTTTCAACTGGCTTTGGTTTGGCACTTTCTTCTTCTTTCTGCACCTTCGCATTTTTTTCTGGACTCACATTTTGACTTGCCTGGTAAACCATTCATAAAAAACGAAAAAGTTTCCAGAATTAAAAAAAAAAAGTAAACAAAAAAATAACCATTACATGTTTCTAAAGATGCAATAGTAAAAAGAAAAAAAACAAACCCAAACTTAAGTCGCTAGAATACCACAGTTTTCTTTCCCTGCCAGTCAGAACTTTCCTTCCCCACAATGCTCATTCAGCTGAATTTAAATCAAATGCAGGAATCTTGGGCAGGACTTTCAAGCATCTCTGCAGTACTTAACAAGTCCTTGATGCTTTTGAGAGCCTGTGAGTGCTTCCGTAAAACACAAACATTAACAGGCAGTAACTGTAGATGATAACTGGCATGACTGAACTATACAACAGCTGATGATACAATTTGATTTCAAGGACTCTGCACCACCTGGTTCTCATGGTTTGACAATCTCATGAGATCACAAGTCCCACATTACAGGAATGTTAAATTACAAATTTGTTGTTAGGCCCGTGAGGCAATAAAGACACTTTCAGAGTTGAGTGTACGCACAGCACCTATTTCATCATCAGTGATGCTAGAAGAACCAAGTACTTACTGCAGTAATACCCCACAGAACAGAAAGATACCTTCAGCTGCAATGCAGTCACACTGTTTCTCTTACATACACTTCCCTCCAGGGAACGGATATTCTTGTAGACAAAGTCTATAGGAACTGAACCTCTGTAGCATTTTGCACTTTGCTCTCAGGTAAATGGCTCATCAGCTTGTTTCCCAGTTCAACCCCATTTCCTGGGAAGTTAGTTCTTAGTTCACTACTAGGAAAACACACCCAATATACTCACAGGACTACTGCCATTGAAACGTGAAGGTGGCCTCCTACCAGGCATCTTGGGTCGGTTTGCAGTAGGGTGAGATAGATTATCTGAGGTAGCTATTATATCATCAAAGCTTAACAGATCTAGAAAAAGATGAAAACACAGACCACCATCAAGACCAGAAGGTTTTGCTGCGTTCTTATTTATCACTTTTTTCCTTAAGCCAACACCCCCACCCCCCCACTTATCAGAATTCTTACTGTTTCAAAGTTTTTCAGCATGTACAACACAAGCCATACGAAACAACTACATGACTTTGCCATATCTGGGAAACCACATTTTCCCCCCTTGAAAAATTAAAAGTTAATTCAACTAGCGTATCAATTCAAGTTCTCAACAGAAGAAGTGCAGTAGTAACACGGCAGCATAAAATAGATCTAACAAGTATCTAGAGAAAAATGTATTTATGACTTTGAGAGGAGCCATATTCAACTATTTAAGAGAGCATATTTTCTTGTCGCTAAACTTGCATGAAAAGCATGAAAATCCACGTTTATTGACTAAGGCAAAAATAAAAGCGACCTGGTAAAGTACATGTCCACAGGTTGGTGAAAGCAAATTAACAAGACATTAAATGCAAATATTTCTGTGCAGGGTAGATTTTTCCTATGCAGTATTTTGTCGAAAGAAAATACACAACTTCATAAAGTCTGTAATAAAACATTTCAAAACTCCATTCTCATACTTTATGAAAGCATACAAATCTCTGCTTTCTCTTTAGTTCTCTATCTCTCTGCTGTCTCTTTATGCTCGTAGCTCTAGGTACTCTCTCTTAGATGAGTAGAAATTCTTTACAGTGTATGAGATGAGACAATCTTAGGAAAAAAAATATTAATAGGAAGAACAAAACATATCTAATAATCTAAGCAGCTCACTTAGTTAACAGCTTGACTTCCTAACAGTTCCTTCACAAAAATAATGATACTTACCCGCCAACAGATGTGCAATGAGATAGATTTTTTTTGTTTAAGCATCGATGTAAGATTATGGGTATTATATACGTTTTTACAACACAAATGCATTAGACTTATTCTAGAGACTCTACATGTTTAACTAAAATGCCACACAGCATTTACTACGGACACCAAAAGTAACATTCAAGATTGGGGTTTTTTTGTTTGTTTGTTGTTTTTCTTCTCTTCACAGGGGGAGGGGGTGTTGGTGGGGTTTTTTTGGGCAACCTCAAGATTTTTACATGACATTATGATTTATCAAACAGAAGCTATGATACTTCTTTCCCTATTCTCTCATTCATTTTGAAGCTACAGCAGATAAGAAAAAAAGCCCTAAGAACATCGAGCCAGACCATTCATACTTCAGTGCTTGGATGACTTAAAGTCATCTGATTAATCCAAGTTTTACTCACGCATTGTCAACGCTAATTTATACCTTCAAAGATAGTTTATACCTGTAGGAACTAAGTTTTCCACTGAATGTTTTAACTGATTTTAATGCCTTCTACTCTGCATTACTATTCTTGAAGTCCTTAAAATAGTCACATCTTTCAGACATTCCTGAACGTATCTGCTTCATCATCTATTGCCTTGTTGAAATGCAAACTTCTATAATACTATCTGTTACCAATGAGTTTTGCTGATTTTTTATTTTATTAAAGAGAATGTAAAGACAGTCTTTTGTAAACATGTAATCATATCTGCAATTTAAAAAAGCAGGGAAGAAAACCAAAGAAGGAAGAAACAGAAGAGTGATGGATGGCAAGCAGCTCACGGAAAAGAGGATGAGGGAGAAATAAATAACTATGAAGGTATTTCTGTTGTAGTCTGTGCCAATATAATATTT
This sequence comes from Butorides virescens, assembly GCA_017310255.1. Lineage (NCBI taxonomy): Eukaryota > Metazoa > Chordata > Aves > Pelecaniformes > Ardeidae > Butorides > Butorides virescens. The sequence continues at coordinate 54,671 of JADKXX010002722.1, forward strand.
AACTTATTAGCCTGACCAAGGGCTGGATCTTCATGTTCTTTACTCAATCAGCAGAAATCCCAAAGCACTAACCCATGCCAAAGTGTGAACCAGGATTTACATTAGTCAGGTATTATTAAAAAGATAACAAAGCCACTGAAAGTTCACAATTGACATCCATTTTAATCAATAAAGTCATTTATCAATCAGCTTTCTTACAGACAGCCTGTAAGTAATCATTAAAGGGAATCCCATCATAGTATCAAATGAGCAATACCATACATCTGGAGATAATGTGAGTCAAACAATTATTTTAAAACTGAAGAAGAGCACCTGTCTGTCTAGAATAATGAGATAAATCTAAGCAGTTACTTAGGACAGACTACTAGAAATGTCTCTTCTTCAAGCTTAACATGGATCCATACGTTACAGAACTGCTAAGAGCTTTAACAGATACGATTAGGTGAGAGGTTTTGTTAGGATTCATGAATGCTTCAACTGTATTCATACCAGTTTATCTTAAAAAGCCTTCACAAAAAGCAAAGTTGAAAGGGTGTCTAAAGAAATTATGGTTCCAAGATCTCATATGGCTGGGGTTTAAAAACTCATGATGGAAGTGAAACACATCCACTATTTCAGAATACAAGACCTCTTACTCTGCAGATTAATGTGAGAAGATTTTTTTCTATTGTGAGAAGCCCTTTTTTCTATTATTCATCTTGCTGAGACTGCACCCCAAAAATTTAGGGGACAGATATAAGCTTTAGAATGTTTAAATTTGCAGTCAAGCGATAGTAAGGTATTTGCTACAGTTAAGTATGTGCCTAATAGGCGACTTTCACAAATACTATTTTACAAGGCTCACAATACTAATAATTTGTGCTACAGAAAGATAAAGCCATTCAACCTAAATACACCAGAAGTCCTATAGATATTGAACACACTTCACTATAAAGACTATGTTTAGCTTATCAGTAGCTGGACTGTATAGTTTTCCCTGTTAGGTTCCGCCCCCCCCCCCCCCCCCCCACTTCTACAAGTTCCTCATTGAAAAGTATAGCTAAAGTAACTTCTTGATTCACAGCTAAGGAAAACAGGCATTCAAAGAAACAAAAAAGCATTTTATAGTGAAACCCAAAAATTTTAGTATCAATAACTGCAACTGAAAATTACGCTTATGATGTTAAGAAGAGGCTATGTGTATGGCATAAAGCATTTGGATTTCCTTATAGATTGTTATCTTACCAAAATGGAGAAGGGTAGGGTAATTTCCTGACACGTAAGAAGGGAAACATGGCAAACAGGATAGGAAACAAAATCTGGAAAGAAAAGTCAAGGAGAGGAATGTCTAGAAAAAGATTCTGAACAAAAAAATTATTTTACAAAGCAGGAAAAAGAAACATTTGTAGAAGAAACAGAATCGCTTTACATGTTCAGCATGCTAGTATTACAGCTTTAGTCTTTTACAGTACTTTAATTCTAACCAAACAGAGAAATATTTATGCAATTTTTCAAATAAAGCTTTAAGAGGAGGTATTTCAACATGATCAATATTTCTGAATGGTTTTGAGTATTTCTCCTTATCTGATGGCTAGGGGCCTAATTTTGGTCTGGGTTGTTTTTTTCCTATAGATACAGCACATTTAGAGCTTTTCTTAGGCTAAACTGAAAGTGGCTAAACTCACACCACACTCCATGGTTAAACTAAGTTGGAAAAAAAAATACTTGAAATTGGTTTTCTAAAAATTCATTAGCTTCAGGATCTCAAGCTAGAGGGGAGAGGAGAAAAGGAGGACAGAAAGAGGGGAGGGGAGAGGAG
>JADKXX010002723.1:0-42338 GCA_017310255.1 Butorides virescens
AGAAAAGAAAGACAGAAAGAGGGGAGGGGAGAGGAGAAAAGAAAGACTGGTAACCAAGCTGCCAACCCTAGCCATACATTTTTCCTCATGGTTTGGTATCTAATCTAGTTCTTATAAGGTTAAACAGTCTTAACCTTTATATGAGGACCCAACATCTTTGGAGTTTTATATACCATTAGCTGCTGCACAGAATATTACATCTTTAGCAGCAGAATGCATACCAAGACATAAAGCATGAGATCCATTATATTTTACTAGCAGGAGTTTGGACTGGACCCCTTTCACAAAAGCAGTAAAACTACACGTGACTTATGCAGATAGTTTTAAACAAGGGCAATTTCACAAAACAGAGGACTTTTGCAGCTTCCCTCAAATAGCAGCTCCTTGACACTGTCCATGCTGCATCCCCGTGCTGACTGCCTGAGCCTCCCCTGCTTGCACTGCACCAAGCAAGGAGCACGGAACGGACCTCTCCTGCTTGCCAGTTCCCACTCCTGCCCCACCTAGGTATTAAAATCTTGAATTTCTCTGTGAGCCTGTAAAATCTTATGTCAGCAAATAGGAATTCTTAGACTTTTTATAAAAAATCTGTATTAAATTAGCTTTTTTAAATTATATATATGAATATCTAATATCACAGCTACTATGTTGTCATTGTGGTTATTAAAGACATGAAGATAATTGCACCTACAGAAAAAGTTCCATCTGTTTTCATGGCGAGCTTTTTCCTGGGGATAAATGATACTATGCTATACAGTAACAAATCCTAGAGATAAATATGTGAGTGGTAGGACAAGGCTTACATTTTTAAGGCTAGGTTGTGCATCGCTCTTTCATCTCTCAGTTTACTTTGGCCTGAAAGTGTTGCTTCCATACCCTCACTCAAACTCATCTTCAGAGGCAATAGTTAAACTGCCAATTAAAAACCTTTAAAACAAGGCATATCATAGCATATGCATAGGTTTTACCGGGGAATAAAAACAGAACTTACAAGTAACACAGATAGTATTTGTAGTATTTCCAGGATATTTTAATTCCTACTGAAGCCCAGCTTTTTGTGGTTCAGTAAAATATAACTTCTGCATTAAAAACATACATGAGCTAACCTTTCCTCATATAAAGCATTTAAGCTTAGAAGCACATTTTAAGATGCCTATTGGAAAAAATCAGGGGTACTTTTTTATATTCATGAACTGCTTCAGTTTTTTAATGCTTTATTTTTATCTTTCGGATTAATTTATTACACTTTAGTATCAACTATTCTACAATGTGAATATCATTAACTGGCCATAAAAAAAATAAATCAATTTATACTACAATTTCAAAATGTATTATTACTGTAACCTCTTTGGAGATGAAAGGTTGCATTTGAGACAAGCAAGCCAAACACTGCAGGTACAACCCACTAAAGCATTTTCTGCAGTGGTTAGTTGTACAATAAGAACAATTTAGAGTTTTAAAAAAAAATAAAATACACCTACAGCAGATGATCTCTGCCTATGAGGCACACAGAGGACTGAAATGAGTTGCACTGTCAAGTAAAGGACAAAATGTAACTCTGTAATAGCTCAGAGAGCCTGATCATCAATGTGGGTGCTTTAAGCAGTATGAAGGTTTTTACTGGACAAATTTGGATATAAGGAGATGCCAGGTTTGACTCAAGGTGCATTAAGCAAAGCCATAAGCATGAAATTCAAGTGTACAACATAGCATGCTGGCCCAAATTTAAGTTATGATAAAGTCATAATCTAGAATAGCTATGAACTTAATTGCAGAAGACTGAAGGTAATGGTATTACTAAAAATACACAAGTTAGCTAGAAAAGCAAAAGTTATCTGAAATGCAAGAGCAGAACAAACAGAACCAGTGAGTAAGGAAAGCAATTTCATAAAAACGCAAGCTAAAAGTGACAGCAAAAAAACATGCTTTCAAATTCAAAGAACAAACCATTACCTATGTTCCTCCCTTCCTATCATCTATTACACCACAGAGCTCATCAACTAGCTCCAAACAGCCTGCTGACATCTGCTCATTGCTTGCTGACTCTTACCTTCAGCTACCTACAACAGTTCTAAAAAAACCAGACTTTCTACTGAACAAGCATAATTGCACTCCATGGCATTCTGAGTAAATTGCTTATTCTGACCTTCTAAAATACTGCAATCCAAGCAGAAAGACCCAAAAGAACTCTTTATTCTTTTCTTACCTGATTCTTTAGAGCTCTTTACCACAAGTGAATCTACCTCTACTGATTTTGGTCTAAGTGGTAATGGTTCAGAGTCTAACTTTGGTTTTGCTACTGGCTCAACTTCAGATTTTGGTCGAAGAAAAACAACTTCTCCATTAGATCTGTAGTAAGAAAAAAAAATGACAAGACATACCCTAGTCAAGAGATTAAGTAGTTTACAACTAAAACATACCAAGAATTAGAAGTAAATGTAAAAATTTCAGTAGGTTTTATCATTTTCTAAAGCCTTGCTTAAAATCAAGTCTTTTGGAGAATAATTCTACTCCCATAAAAGCCAATTCTTCTCTTCCAGCCCTTGCAGAGTTGTCAAACATGTACAATCCCCTTGTAAAAATAATCCAAAACTTTTACCACATGGCACATTTTGGCACTTAAAATCTAAAGCATTATACTTCAGTGCAACAGAAAACAAAGAGATCCAAATAGCACCTTCAGCAGTATCTCTTGAAATATTCAGAGACATACTCAGACTCCTTGACATAAAAATATTCTTGTAAAGAAAAGAGCTGCCAAGAACAGGCTATTTCTTCCTGGGTATAAAATAAAGTATGTTTTTTATATGGCTTTTATTCTACCATGTATTCTTTGCATGTCTGGTTGCATCATCCAGGGACAACAACAACAACAAAAAAACAAACAAAAAAACCACCCACAAAAACAAACACCAAAACAAACAAAGAAAACAAAGAACAGATGACATTTTCCTTTACAGTTCTTGCCTCATTTATGCCACAGCATAAAAATAAAGTATATAAATGGACTAGTTGTCAACTTCAATGTGTCCCTGTCATTAACTCATCTCCCAAATCCTTTATTTGGAAGTTTTATTGCAGTAGAGAAGAGGAAGCAGCCTTATCTTCCTAGAGCAGTGTTACAACTTTCAGACATTTAAACCTATTTAAATAACCCTAAGATTTAAAGTTTTCAATTATTAAAGGATCATAGTTTACTACAGACCTCTATTTAACTGCACATGTGTATCTCTTTATATCTGTAATTATTTTGGAAAACAAGAGGGGAACATGACTTGTGGGCTTAAAAAAAAAAAAAAAAAATCTTTACTTGGGAAAGCCTCCAAAATACCAAGTGATATAACACAACTATATACTGAAAACCTAAACGGAAATAACATGGCAATAGTCTAAGTCTTCAGTCAGGCATCCAGTGTACCCAGGGCTGTGCAGGGTGGGATCAGAGGCAGCTCTGCCTAGACTGTCCTCTGCTGGAGTCAACCATCCAAAGTGCATGCCTTACCCATGCTCCCTTTCCCCCCCGCCCTCCCTCCTCATTGTTTTTTCCCTTTAGATATTCTTCCTTTTGGTTCAGATATACAAGACCTGCTGTAAAAAGGGATAAACCATGACAAATGCCTGCTGCCATCCTGTATCTTTGCAGGTATTTAAGGTGCAAGCTCTTTGATGTAGCAGCTGTCTGCTGCTTTATTTGTACAAGGCTAAGTGCATCACAACCTTACTTTCTCATGGTTCTTTCAAGTCAACTAAACATCCCGAAGGGACAGTTACCTAAAACTGTAAATAAATTGCTGACAGGTAAGGACCTGGCACATACCTTGATGGAGACAGAAAGGGAAACTGTGGGGGTAGGGGGTGGTGGATTGTATTGATGCAAAATTAGTCTTACAGAATCATAAATAGCTGTTTCAAACTCATGAGGAAAAAAAATTGAAGTGGATCTAAAAGAAATAGCGAGTGATTTCTTGCTATTACCCTCCCTGTTCATCCAGTAACTCAACTGAGAAGACCCAAGACAGAATATAGAGACTAGGCGTGGAGGTTGTGGAGTCTCCTTCTCTGGAGATATTCAAAGCCCGCCTGGACGAAGTCCTGTGTAACATGCTCTAGGAGAGCCTGCTTGAGCAGGGGGGTTGGACTGGATGATCTCCCGAGGTCCCTTCCAACCCTTGCCATTCTGTGATTCTGTAATAAGCGCTTTCTTCCTTGAAGAGCACATGAGCAACACTGAGTACCTTTGGCACAGGTACTAACTGTGCTCAGCTCTTCCTTTCCATCTATCTTGTTCTATATAAAGTGCTGAAACACTGAACACTGATGCAACTCAAATCTTCATTTTTTTTCCAACGCAGTAATAATTCTCAAGTACCATATTCACAGATTCTTTTACACCGTACTGCTACTGTAGCTACAACTGCTTCATTATGGGGCAGGCTTAAAGCAAAGCAGCCCACAGATTTGTAACTTCATCTGCCCCATGGTTAGTTATGATGTAATATTTGCTCTGAGATGGATTCAATGTCTCAAAGAATTAGAAATGTGTAAGTTCACATTGATAAAAGACTTGGGGAACCAAGACACTGCTAAGTGTAGGGCAAAACTTATCCTTGCATCCTTTCACCCTTAAAAGATATGTTTCTTCCCACCTTATCCATGAAGGAAGATGAAACAACAAACCAAATAAAATACACTTGGTGTATGCCATTTAAGTTATACTGACTTGGATACAGACGATGGCATAACAGGTTTATCTGGACGTTTTGGGTGCAGAAGCCCTGCTCTCAGTAAGCTGTTAGTCTTGCTTGGAGGAATAGGCTTCTTGGGTGGTACTTGAGGAGCCTGTGGCTTCAAAGGTTTCTGATCCGAAGCTCCTTTTTCATCTGACAAAATAAGTCACCGTAACATTTTAAACACCCATGTTGTCTAGAATTCTTGCAATGCTAATCAATTAGAAAACAACTGCTGTCAGAAATACTTTCTTTGAAGATCAGATAAAAGCAAAAAACAGATATGCAAGTGTCTTAAGCGATACCTTATCAAAACACACAAACTACTTACCTGAACTTAAAAAACATTGTTAAGTAAGCAAAATGTCCTTCTACTGACATAAAAGAGCAGTAAGAAATTATTGCACTGCAAATGACAGCTAAGAACCAAAAATCTCTCTGTACTGCTACTGCTTTTTTCTTTTCTATAAATTCACCTTATCTCCTCTTTAAGAGGTAGGGTTTGGTCTTTTATTTTGTTGTAACTAGGCTTCTTCCATACACACAAGAAGCATAATTTATCTATGAAAAAGGGTGAAAAAAAGAATATTTATCTGAATAACTGAATTTGTTTTAGATAAAGTCTACCTTCCTACAAATTCAATATGCAAATTAAGTATGGTTATTCAAACAAAAAAAAAAATATTGTTAAATGACTGCATGACCTAACTGAATACCGTCCAGAGGAGCCAACATATAACAAATGGGACACTGAAAAATCCAAACTGCTTCACAAATGTGAGTTGAATAGTCTTCAACCCATGTTCCCTAGTCACAGCCTGTGGGGTGTCCAGAGCATAGTTTTTACTTTTCCTTGTTAAACTATGCTACATGCATGAAGTACTGAGGATTTAAAAGATTACAGTTAGGTTACAGTGAGGAGTCACAGATGTTTACAGTTACTGCCCTTACAGGGCTGTAAATCAGTAAACTGGGATGGAGAGACCAAACTTCAGCTTTGATTCTCCCCATCCTCCCCTTCTATGACTTTGCTTTTAACCAAGTATTGGTCTAATGTAAAATGTTTACATATGCTATGGATTTGGGGGTAGGGTTGGAAATTTGCTTCAGCTTCATCCCAGCCTGAACTGCTGGGTCTAGGACTGACTTCCTCTGGACAAGTGCTGCAGCTGCTGAGTGTCAGCCCTCCAACTGTAAAAGGGGAAAACACCGATTTTCTTTCACAGGAATACCTGGTAGTAAACAGATCACAGAGATGCTTCTGCAAAAAAGCATTATCCAGGGCAGAACTGTTTTGGGACATTTGAACACTGGGAGGAGATATGAAGAAAAACCCTAAATTGGTTGGTATCCTCCTTTCAGTCTCTCTTAGTACCAAGATTAAAAAAATAAAATGCTGTAGTAGTGGAAGGATTTTGCCACATGGTGGTGCTGACTGTCCTGTGTAAAACAGCCTGTTAACAGTGCTAGCCCCTTCTGCCTGCTGATCCCATATACAAGATTTACATTTTAAATGGCCAACCGCAGTTAGTATTAGTGAAGATCAATTAGCTTTACCTTAGCTATGCTGAACACAAGTTGAGAATTACGCCTTTTGTTTTTAAGGATAGAACAGTTCACAAACAAGGCAGGAAAAATGCTGTCATCAAATTGTATTCCTGAATTATCTATCAGTTTTCCCTTCAATTACTCTCCCTCAAAATCTGAATATAAAACCATCCACAGCTAAGTGGAAAAAGTTAATACCAAAGGTCAAGATTCACCATGAGTACAGAAATTCAACAATTCTGCTGGACAAAATGGCATTCCTCTTCTTTGGCTTTTGCTCCGCAACAGAAGAGATAAGGCTTGGCTCAAAGCAAGCAGTTTAGTAATGGAAATAAAAATACTAACCTGAAGATATCTACACCGGACAAATATTTCTACTCATACCACTACATGTTCTTCACTATAAATAAAGAAATACTCATAGGCGTATTGCTTTTCATTTTTGATCACAGAGGCAGATTTGTCTCCCAATAGGCATAAAAAACATTACATGGTTTGATAGCTTGTTATTAGAACTGTTCAATTAGTATTTTTTTAAACTAATTACAGTACAATTTCATACTTAATCACTAGTATCAACATGGTTATTTTTCCACAAGTAAGACTGCACTGATAAATCGGCATTTCTTTAGTATAGCACTACTGCTATTTAAGTAAGTGACTTCTAAGACCTGACCTTCAACTGAAAACAAGACAAACTCCTCCTCCATCATTTTCTGTACCACAGTAAAGGACCATTCTCTACCTTACTTAATTTTTCAGAAGCTTTCATGTTCCTAAGCACTTTGAATGGTGTCACTCAGTATTTTTCTTTCCTATACTCCTCCATGAAAGGTTGAACTCAACTGTGTACTATAGTGTTAACCTTTGCAAACAGAGCCAGTCTTAAAATTAAACTTTAATTAAGTTTAAATAAATTTAAATTTACAAAGAGACAAGTGATCAAAATTTCTAGAATCATACAGTTGATCTTAATTCACACCTAAATACATTGTTCCAACAGATATAAATAATTTGTTTGCTCACATGCAGAGGAAACACAGCTGATTTTAACTAGTATTCTTCATATGAAGCACTTGAGAACATGCTTTGTTTAAAACATGGGTTATAAAAACTGCCTGAGGAAGCCAAGAGACCCATCAAGCAGGCTTATTTGTCGAAATGCTTTAAGCATGGTCAGTCACAGCTCACTATTCACAGAACAGAGAATGTTTCTGTAATAGGGTTAAGCTGCAATAACATCAGATTTTCTTCTTTAAGACCCAACCAGAATGTTGTTTTAAGCTTCTGAATTTTTAACACAATCAAAACAGTTTAACAGTTTGACTTGGCAAGTCTTTCAAATATCGAAAGAAGCCTTTTAGAAATGTGTCTGGGTTGGACATAAGGAAGAAATTTTTTTACGGTGAGGGATCAGACACTGGAACAGGTTGCCCAGAGAACTTGTGGATGCCCCATGGTTGGAAATGTTCTTTAACAGTAGCTTTTCTTCTAAAAAAGAGGTGTCCCTTAAATTTTAAGAATAAAGTGGTAAACATCACCAAATTGTGTGGAACTGGAAAACATGGAATATAACAAGAATTAACAGGACAAGAAATCTCAATTTCTGAGCATTGTTACTGTAATATCTGTCTAAGGAGTGTTGTGACTGTTTGCTGTATTTCTTTCAAATATATTTTCCATCAGAGACTGACTTTGGCCAAAACATTCAGAAGCAGCAGAAAATGTTTTCATTTCTAGTGAGTTACTACTGCTATTCAAAACTGCAGCCACTATCACAGAACTGCGCTTAAGTGAATTCAACAGTAGGTATGTTATTATGCAGTGCAATCAACATTTTTCAGAATGTAATGTGTATTTCTTGTTATTGCATTTCATAGAAGTGTAGTTATTCTAATCACTCTAAGGACACTTCCGTAACATCACAGACAAACAGCCTCAGTAGATGGCACCAAGAGAGTCTGTATGATGTCTTCCAAACAGGCACCTATTGCACAGAGCAGCCAAGCTAAGAATTGTAACTCGTTTACAAAAGTATAGTCCGAAATTCACTGTGAAGAAAACTGGTCTCACCTTTTTCTTCAGGCCTTGAAGAAGGGAATTTCTTCTCTCCAGTTGGCAATTCAGGCTTTGGAGCTGAATGCAAAACCAAACAATAGACATTTCTCAAAGAGCTTTAATTATCTTAGTCACTAACTGAAAATATGACATAGACCAGTTTGTGTCTATATTTTCTCCTTTGCAAGGAATGTAATACCATTTATAAACTCTCATTTGAGTCCAGCAAACTGTAGGTGTGCATTAAAATGTTCCCAAAGTAGGCTCCATCATAATTTTGAAAAATATATAGCAGAAGCATAATACATAAAGCATAAAAAATAACCTCAAACTGTGACTGGTGGCTGCATTACTAGGAAATACAAAGCTACTTCTGAATTTTCTTTTGAAGTCATGCACTGCTTCTGAAATTTAGTATTTCCTCAGACATGTACCACGATACATATACTACGTACCTGGAGTTTTAACGGGAGGTGGAGGTTTCTTTGGCTTCTGCAAAATGCAGGAAAAAAAAAAGTCAAATAAATAAGCAAACAGGTATTTTCTATCGAAGACAGACTTATTCGTGTTTTGGTTTGCTTACTGCAATGTCTAGCTTGTTTACTAGCTAACTTCAAAGTATTTCACAAAGGCGGCAATCAATTCACAGGCAGGAAACAGAGAACTGGAGTAATTCCTCTGGTATCTCCCAGACTACCAGTTGCAAAAACAGGAACAAAATGCAGGTTTCTTCAAATCAGATCAGTGCTTCAGCAACGCACATAAGCAGCAGAGGTACAAAGAACTAAAAACTAAGAATTGCATCTCTTCTATAGTCCAAAGAATTGCTCTGATTGCACCCATTTTAATTTCAATATGTAAACCTCAATGCAAGTACAATGCAAGTTTAAAGGATTAATCAAGCAAACTTTTGAACCAAAAATGCTCACTTTCACTGAAAAAAAAACCCCTCTAAATTAAGTATCAGAAGAACTATTTCATTCAATTGACTTCTAAGTTAACAACAGTGTAAAATAGTTAGAGTTTGCAGTTATGTGAAACACATTGTTCTGAGCTTCCTTATCACTGTATGTTTAAGTGGGAAAGGTGGACAAACTACTCTGGCCATTAAAAATTTACAAAGTATTACAAAGTAGTACAGTTTGTACATTGAAAAATAATTCTGTTTTAAAATAACGCAGTCACTCATCGCTTTCCTTAAGGAAAACTGAATTTGAATCTCTCTCCTCTTGAAGGAGTACTGGCACCTCTCAGGACAGCTCATCCTCAGTCTGATTCATGAAAATGCTCTAAAAGAGGTGTCTTTGTGGTTCTAAGGGCAAGACTCACTGATTAAAACAATCACAAAAGCCTACAAAACCACTCGTTCTTCATATGAACACTGCTGAAACTGCATGGGCTCAGTCTAATATAGCCCCCTCTAAGAATGCCTTGTAAGTGGGTGGTTTTGAAACAGTTGCTATGGATGGATTTCACTCCTGTGCCCCTACTGCTATTGAATAAGCTCTTCTTAATGCAGAAAGATTTTATTCTGACTAGTGAAATGTAATTAAGCAAGCATGGAAACCCATATTAAATTTCTTTCTCTAGTTCCAGAGAACACAAGACCTGGTGAACTTAAGTAACAAGACCTTATTTTCTTTCTTTCCCCAAAAAAGCAAATACATTATCCAGCTGTGCAGCACTGCTGCTTATATAAAACCCAATTACACTGAGATTTCAGCATCAACTTGCCATTGTACGATTCCAATCTGTGTTTTTATTAAGTCGATATCGAATAGCTGATTACAATAATTACCCATCCGAAGCTTTGAACTTCAAAGCTGCTCAGTGCAAGGTGAATCCCTGTACTGAGACACACTACACAAAGCAGAATAAAGGATCAAAGCAAGGTCTGTCTACAGGAAACATTATTTATAGTAAAATAATAATTTCTCTCTCTCAAGAGAGCAATTCTGTATTGCGGAAGAGTGATACTACGCACCCCTCAAATCAAGACAGCCATATGTTACAGCGTTTATGCCATCCTTGCAAAGCTGAGAATCAATTTGAAAAGAAAACGCTGACTAAGAGAAACCAGACTTTCTGTGTACGTTAGGTAACTGAGGTTAAATGCTAAGTTAATAACCATCTGTTGGGCTGTATCTAGCGGTCCTCTGTGAATGTCTCCAATTCCAGACCAAATGGCATTAAGCTACCATGAAACTCTGTTCTGCTGAGACACAGGCTTCAACATTCAGATGCCCTGATCTGGAGCTGAATCTGTCCCATCTGGGGATGATGTACGTTTGTGAATTAACACAACCCATCTTTGCTACATGAACTCGTCAGAACCAAAACATCATACTAATCTCAAAAAAAAATAATAAGTATAAAGTAAGAAACCAAAATTAAAAGGCAACGGAGTACCACATGAAAACATGGATTTCTATAAGTTAGCACATGAGATGGCAAAAAAATATTTCTAGATTCCACTCAAAGACTATCCTTCATGCACTGCAACCTACTGGCAAGTCTTAGCATGGAAAAGTCCCAGCCAGTCCCACAGGAGTCATTCAGCATTTTGCAATTATAGTTAGTTACAAGACAACAGATGGAAGAGACCTACTGCTTATCTCCTTTCAAAACATTAAGGTTTACACCATGTTATGAGAACTATATCCTTTTCTATAGGACGTAATCATCCTCATTAATTACAGTTAATCTTGAAAAGCATGTCTCAAACTTCTTCTTAAATGTTAAACTAACACAAACGTTAACCTTTAAATCTTTCTTCTTTGATATAGCTAATACAAGATAAAGTTAAAAACTGCCACAATTGTATTCATATTGTAAGCAGCATAACGTACTGTGAAGTTTTTTGTTCCTTGCATTCCCATCAATACTTTTTTGTGATACGAAACGATACACGTAAGAACTTACAGGGAAGTCTTTATCAGACTCTTGTATTTGAACAGCAACGTTATCTGGGAAGACTCCTTCTTTACCATTGAGTTCTCCTTTCCACCAGCCCAGCTCTCCAGTGTCCTAAAACAAACAACAGAACATTTCAATCAATATTTACTTCTTCCCCAGAGCAGATCCAGTTACAGGAACAATGTTTTTGTTTCTACCTACTATATAAAAGAATCGTTTGTCTGAAATACCACATTTCTAAGAGGAATGCTTTAGCCACCTCAGCAAGGGGAAACAACTACAGATCAGGTTTAGTCACTTTTTGTTTGTTGTCTAAAAGGCAGGATGAAGTGATATTACATCATATCTGTATACCCTTATCTTATATAAGACCTGCAAAGGGCAGGAAAGCACATAAAACCAGTTATAACCCAATGCACAACATTCCATATTCTCAACTTCCTTGACCAGCAACTGATTCAATAAATATTTCAAGTGCATTGTAGTAACACAAAATTCTACTCAATAGAAGTGATTCTGATGTGATCAATCAGGTCCACTGGTCTGAAAAGGGTTAAGAAGCAAGATTATATACCCTACTGAAGGAAAAAATAACCACATTAAGATGTTAAAAAAAAGTCATTTCATGGCACAGAAATCCATTAGATGATCTTACTGGATCAAGGCCTTAGTTTGTCCATAACAAAGTATGACTTTATTTGAATATTTTAGGAGCATAAATAACAGCTTTCCTCTTTGCCTCAGATCCAAAATACTGCAGGTGTCACTCCTCCATACCAATCCAAGTGGATTACTGCTGCTATGTGCCACTGTTAGCAGCACCAAGTAGTTCATCCCAAAGTTCAGTACACAAGGACAATGCAGCACTTGGTTCAGCTGGGACACTGAAGAGGTAAAGGAGAGAGGAAAAATAAAATATAGAATAATTATAAAAAAAATACCACCTCACATTCAACTGAAGGAGGAATGGGCAAGAAAAAGACCCAAATAGGTGATTAGTGCTGAAAGTAAAAGTTTGCTAAAGTTTTCTTTCATTTCTCCCTCCGTCACCTTTTCAGTTAAGTACTGTAAAGTCCAATTTCTGAACAGTGCTCAGCAAGGAGGCATCTCTTGCTAAACTTCATTTAGGCAGTGCTGAGATATACTAGAAAGTCAGAGACAACTCCATGGAAACTGATCATATGTGGAATAAGCAGAAAAGAAATGGCCAAGGGGCACAGGCTTTGCACAAAGCGTATTGCTAAAAGAAAAATACCTTAACACTTGTCAAGATCAAAACCCTAGACTGAGCCAGCCACCTGACAGTGACAGGAATACACTCAGACTTCAGAAGATGGTTTTGGAGGGAAAGCTCTGCTCTGGATAACAATTCTTCGCTCCAGTTTGGACTGGTGTATGCTTTGGGTAAATTGGTTTAAAAAGGACAGAGGCAAAACATTCAGTGAAGGTGGGGCAAGGGCTGCAACATTTAAAAAAGTACCTTCTGTAACTACTCTTTTCCACTGTAATTAGTCAATAACACTGATAATATAAATCTTTTGTCTTTAAGGAAACTGGCCATCTATTCCATAAACTTAAAATCCTCCTAAAGAAAGGAAGTGTTACTTTTCTTCTGCAACTGCGTGAAAGCTGAAAACAAAAAAACGAACATTCCACTTTTTTTAGGCAAGTCATTATTCCTTAATATAGCAGCACATAAACTAACAAAAGACTGCAGAGTACTGCAGGGGAATTAAGTATGGGTAGGTTTGTTTCTTGCGTAAAACCATCTCTGCTACAAGATGACCTTTCAAAAAGGTGTTTTCAATATTTGACACAAATAAGAACATTCAACTACACAATCATGCTTCTCTAAATAGCCAGTGAGTATCATTAACTTCCGTATGGTTGTTCTGAAATACCACATATCTCTTAACACCTGGACTTCATTCTCCTACTGAAAACATTTGCTCAGTTTTTTTCCATAATACCTAGATCAAAATCAGTAAGTACAGATCTTCATTTCTCACCTTTTGACACAACGATGCTTTTCAACCATCTCTAGGTGAGCCTCATCTATCACCAGAGAAAAAGTACAAGTTCTGAAGGTAAAATGCCTATTTGCAAGGCTTTTCCAATTTCCTCACTGAAAAGGCATTTGGTACAGGCTGTACACTGATCCGACTGGCCTTTGAGGAATCTAAGATAACTTCCCATGCTGGAATGATCTTTAAGGACATCTGTATCTCCATCGAGTGCAGAAGTGAAATGCTGACTCTCACATGAGACAGATCAGTCTACAGCAACATCTACTCCAACAGACACTCCTGCTTCCACATTTTACACATTACCTACCTGTACAAAATCCACAAAAGCCATATAAATGGTTAAAGCAGACTGAACATCTTACCTTACTGATTATTTGAATGATCTCGCCTTCTTTAAAGCTGAGTTCATCATTTGAGCCTTCATAAGGAAATACTGTCCTGCAATATTCCTTGGCTGAAACAAAGCAGCAGCACAATTAAATACATTTGCATGCTGTGGGTAGTTACATACATAACACCAGCTCACTTACGCTGTCTGAAAGGAGAGCTTGGAAATTAACAGTATAATCATACTTCCCTTCTAGGCCAGCCATCTGAGACTCCTTTTACAAGCGTTCGCTATTGTCATTCATACCACGAGAAAAATAAGATTACATATTTACAGAGCAATGGAGATTAATCCATTAAAGAAGTCAGTAGCTTAGGCTCTAAAACATTTTTTCCACAACAGCAACTTAATTCAAGTACTCCGACTTCAGAGGGAGAAGAGAGGAGCCTGCTCAGTTAAAATTGTAACAGCCTATCTAGCCCTCCCCATAACATTATATATAAAATTTTGAGCTACTTCAGACAAAAATGGTTTCAAGTTTTTTATTGAGAGTTTATATACGGTTTTCTCAAAATTAAGCTGAATTTCAAATTTGCAATCCTAATTAAATAATTGTGTCAAGGTGACATCCTTTATTAACACGTACAATTACAGAAACTTAAAATACCCAAGGAGCACATTTGCTGAAATTCTGCAGTGGTATCAAGTAACTGAAGTTAAGGAATTCCTTGGCTAAGCATCTGAAACCAGAGCTCATTTTAGTGACCAGAACAGACAGTCACAGCCTCTTCTGCAGAAGTAAAAAGAATAATTCCTTTCTTTCCATTTGGTACCATTCAATAACTAATCCATTTAAAATTGTGATAACGATTTCAGGTGAAAAAGCAGGAGGGTTTGTTTTCCTTTCCCACGCTAGAACAAAAACAACACGAGGAAGGCCATAATACATTAATATAGAAGTCTTGACTGCAGAGCATTCTTTGCACCTTTGTTAACCCCAGCACATTTAAAATACTTTAGCAGATAAAAAGGCTGGCTTTCTGTATTTGACATTGAGGAAGAGGAAGCAAAATGGACTCTAATGTGCTGCCATAACACGTCAGGTGCCTGGCACTGACAACACATGTAGGTGAGCAGCTCCATCAACCTCCGGTTAGAGAGCAGCAAACGTCAAGCCATCATTAGGATCGCCTGCAAGTCTTAATGACTGCCTTTTGCTGGATAGTAAGAAAATAAATGAGTTGCAGTTGAATCTTTTTGTTGTATTTTGTTTAATCAAGATACAAATATTCAGTTAAAAAAATGCACAAAATGTATTCTTGAATAAAAATCTACCTTGGTGAGTGACAACCACTGTGTTAAAATGCAAAAGTACACCAAGCTTAAGAGCTAACTATATATAGCTATCTATATAGATACACAGATATGTAATCACATGAGCAATCCCAGGTACAAGAACTTGCATTATTTCACTGCCTTATCCAGCTCAGCTATAGATTGACTAATACTGTGGTTTGTGAAGAATTATAGAAACATAAGCAGAACCATGTCAAAGAGACGAATGTTTAAATGGAGGTCAAAAAAAAAGTCACCCTGACTAAAAAACAATTCAACACACTACAAATATCTATCAAATTCAGGGATTTTATTCATTAGTAATGAATAAGTGTAATACAAATGTAATACATTTCTCTGTGTCCTGATTCTGTAAAAACACTTTTACGTTTCCTTACTGCCTGGGAATTTGGTGCAGGGTCCCCGTATGTGCCAGGCTGTGAACCCCAGCAGTCAGCACCATCCGAGAAACCCAGCCACATACATTAAGAGTATGTGCAATTTGCCACTTCATCACTTTATTTTGTGAGCCTGATACTCTGCCAGTAGTTAAAATGAAGAAGATCCCAGTTTAACTTTCCAGCATTTAAATCTAAGATGGTATTTACAAAACAGTAGATCTGAACTTCAGTAAATATTTTTATAAAAGGTAGTTTAAAAGGAATCTTTCCCAAAGACTCGGGACTAACAATACAGTAGCAGGAATCACAGATGTTGTATTCTGACATTAATGGGGGGAAAGAGGGGTCAAATTGTGATTATTTTATAACCAAAATATTTCTACATACTTGCACCAGAGGCCAAAACAAGCTTCCCAGAAATAGCAGAGCCACACCACAAAATAAGCCACACTAGTCTAAACATTTTAGAGATCTCTACTTATTTGCTAACATATTGAACACAGTTTATTTTAAGCTTGCTCTCTCAAAACTGAGGATGATATACATAGCCATAAGATGGTCTATATTAAAATAAAAACACTAAGGAAGAAACCCAAGCTTTCTTCCAAAGGTTGCAAGACATTCTTAAATGATGTCTATAGGTATTATCTACTGATGTTCTCCCACAGCATCTATTACTACCACATTTAAGTTCCTCTCCGATGCATTCATTTCTCTGGGGAGCAGAGACTTAGCATGGCTACTGACTTAGTCCAATTTCTCTGCTTTTAGTATGAGATGCACCTGAAAGTATGGAAATAGAGCTACATCCTGAACGTTCTGAGTGTTCAGTATTGAATGGTCAGATTTCTTAGGCAGACTTGTGTTAATTTTTATGCAGAGTTTTAGACAAGTCAAATTTCACAATGCTCAGGGCTGCACACCGTCTTTGCCACCTCTTACAGCAAAAGCACTGGAATGTTTTAAAAGCAGGATCCCAAGGCTATCCCAATTTTGAAGTTTAGTAAATATTCCAAAGCTCCAAGTAAGCATCAACTTCCATCAAACGCATCATACACACACTTTTGATATATGCTTTGCAATGGCAAAACTTCAGTATTAACTACTCTCAAGCCATTAAATCAAATGCTTCTTGTCAGTAATCATTTGTTTGTAAACATGGTAGTGCTATTTATAGTTATCCAATTCAACAAAGCCAAAATATGGCTAAAAAGGGCATGGGTGCCCTATATACTGCTGCAACTACAGATAAACTAGGGCTCAGGCTAACAAACCTACCATTTCAAGTGCCCTGTTGCGCTAGATTACACAACTCCTGAACACAGGCAAAAAGTCAATTGTTTGTTGCAGTTTTCTTATTTCTGCAAATTATGCATTCCATGTAAAACAACCCACTTACACTAAAATAAGGTATTTCCGCATAAAACAAAAATATACTTGAAATTACAATACACAAGTCAAAAAAATGCCTGCTCTGGAATCAGGCGAAATGAACTTCAATTATGTGATGTGTAGACAGCTCATTTTTTATGTGAGGCTGGCAGTCCCACGAGATGTTTTGGGCTGACTTAAAAATATCTCTCTAGATAAAACTAAGCAATTTGGTAGTTAAATGAAGTCACCAATTCTTAGAGATAATAGGAAAGAAAAATAAAGAAGTTATTATAAACAGAACCACAATGGAACTGGAATATCTAGGGAACAGACTTCAACAAAACATAAGCACCAACTTTCTGATGCAAGAAACTTCACATTATGACAACACACTAGCAACTCCACAGTAAATCCTGAGCCTAGAGAGTCACTCCTATAGCCTAGGGACAGAAATTGAGTTAGGGGACAGCTCCATAGCAATAGACTCCCAGCATCCCAGCTGAATGCCAAAAGCTAGGCAGAAAGTAAGTCAGTCTGAGCACATCAACATAGCAAATTAATGTGAAGGGGATGCTGCAATAAAGCTTTGTACCCTAAACTTATTTTGTTCTGGGAGACAACCCTGCAAACGTTTTTGATTAATTTTCCACAGAAATGCAAGCAAAGCCTCCTTCGGATTCTTTTGCATTTGCATAACTCCTCACAGGTACAGAACATAACACGAAAACCCATTATACACAAAAGTTTAAGATTTTAACACAAAAAAATGTGACAACCAAAGAGTTGTCTAGAGAGGACTACCAAGTAAAAGATATAAAATTCCATCAGCCTTACCTTTTGGTTTACTTTCAGCTTCTGATTTTACTGCTTCTGATGAGTTTTCATTTTTTGTTGTACTGGGAAAATGAATTAGCTTTGTTCCAGGGGGATGGTTAGGTGATGGCTATATGAACAAAAGAGAACTTTGTTAACAAAAATCCACTGAGTTTTACTTTTGATTAGGTTACAGAACACACTCAGGTTTTCATTAGCTGAGCTGATGCGAATGACCATCTCAAAGAGATTCAATGAGCTTTCCCATTAAGTACTTAAATTACTGTAGTTACTTCATGATGGCCACCACAATCAGAATTTTGTCGACCAATTAAAGACACTGCAGAGCTTTCAAACTGGAAACCAATCTCAGGACATTGGCAGATATACTTTTGCAATCAAACTTCAGCAGTTCCAAGCGTTACTGTTCCATTACACTGAAAATTGCCTTCTCCAGTGCAGAACAGAAGCGGTTATTTAACAGCTCTGCTAAAAGTAACTCACTGACCACACTGACTTTGCACAGGAATATTCAGCAGCCTACACCACCTCAGCAGAAGAGGCAATCAGTTTTTAACTACTTAGACAAATGTAGAAGCACATGAAAGTTCATCCCAGCTTCCCTTCACTCTTAGCGATTCGTACAGAACAGAACCAGAACAGATAAATGTCACTACAAACTTCCGAACCAAAAAACCACAGAGGCATTGCAACAGGTAACAAGTTTCAGAGTTAACACCTAACAAAAATAATTATTCCAGTATCCCTCCCAGCCCCTCAGGAGACTTACTGAGCTGCCAGGAAGATTCAGACAGCTTCAGTTGCAGCCACTTCTTCACAGCCCTATGAGCTACAAACATAGAATATGATCTTACAGTCAGTACTTACCTGAGCAGCCCTAATAGCATTACTGACGTGAAAAATCCTATTGCCTTTAGTTACTTTGTTCATTTTCATTTACAGTTAAACTTCACAGCCTTTCTACTGCCAGAGAAACTAGATTTACTCTCCTTAAAACCAGATGATGCCTGTGTGTTCGTGTTTGCTACCTCTGACATACCATAGAGGAAGCCACGGTCACTTGGGATGTTCTTGGAGTTACATATGCAATTTAACTCACTCCAGAATGCTATATGAAGAAAGCACTAAAATAACCCACCTGTGACATTAAATAAGTCCATCCAACATGGAAATAGTTCTCTACATTTTCCCCCTTCCAAAATGAGATGCAATTACAAGTGTGAGAGGAAGTTTAGGCAGACAGGGTATAAATAGCCTGAGCCCAGGCAGGATGCTGGGATCAGCTGAAACCTAACTATGTCCTGCAGGAGCATATGTACTCTTGAGCACTTCATATACATCAGTGCTCAGCTTTCCTGTAGCGAACAGTCTCCAAATTACTCAAGGGAAAAAAGCCCTCCCTGCTCTCGTTTTCTGATGACAGCTTTTTTCTATGCTGGCTTAAAGACTGAGAATGCCCTTCCAGCATCCCTCCATCTAACCCCAAAGCAAGCTGAGCACAAATCCAAAGCCATCCATTTTCGCAAGACCTTCACCAAAATTATCTTCCTAGGGTTATAGAATCATAGAATCATAGGTTCTCCAGGTTGTTCTGTAAGCCTGTCCTGCCTGTTGACTTCAGCAATAAGCGTAAGTGGAATATTAAGTACAAAACTCAACTATTTACTCAATTGTCATTAAGCTATGCAAAATTCTTTTCTCACTTCATTTCCCCGCTTGCTGAGACACAGCCTACAACAACTTTCCAGACAAGCCAACTAACAGAGCGCCAACATATTTTAGTGTTTATACACAGTCAAATAACATGAATTCAAAATGTCTGAGCAGACTTTACGTTTACTGAACATACTTTAGATAAACTCTTTATACTTCCAAGTTACAAGGTGGAATGTAGGGAAACACACTTTTGAACGATCATTCTCATGACAAGAAAGCAAATTGAAAGCTGGGTCCTGAAACCCAGGTCTAACATTCACACAAAGATGTAGTGGTCCCACAGACTCCTACTCCAAGGGACAAAGCCTGGAGAGAACCAAGGAAAATCAACGTGCCTCCATAGAATCATAGAATGGTTTGGGTTGGAAGGGACCTTCAAAGATCATCTAGTTCCAATGCCCCTACCGTGGGCAGGGACATCTTTCATTAACATCAGGCTGCTCCAAGCCCCAACCAACCTGACCTTGAACACTTCCAATGACAGGGCGTCCACAACTTCTCTGGGCAAGCTGTTCCAGTGTCTGATGTCCTCACCGTAAAAAATGTCTTCCTTATGTCCAATCTAAGTTTACCCTCTTTCAGTTTAAAACCATTGCCCTTTGTCCTGTCACTACATACCACAGTAAAAAGTCTCCCTCCATTTTTTCTTATAAGCCCTCTTTATATAGTGAAATGGCACAATGAGTTATCCCTGGAGCCTTCTCTTCTCCAGGCTGAACATTTTCCTTAGGAGGTAACATTCCCCACATCTTAAACAGAAGGCAGCAGTCTTATAACTCTCATTTTCTGAATCATCTGATATTTTGACTGGACCAGAAACAGAGCGGACACACCATGCCTACAGGTGGATGAGCACTGCTCTTAGCACTGCTACAGAGGGAAAGCACATCCAAGGAAGTCTCTGTCCCTACCCTCTTCCCAGGGACGCACCCCACCTTTTGCCCTACACCGTCACTGTTATTTCCTTAGCAGCAGAGAAAAGCAAATCAGTCAGCAAAACAGCATTAATGACCATAACTCAGAGATAAAAAAATTGAAATTGGACAAAGGTTTTAAAAGCTTTCTTGTATTGATCACCTGAGTAAAAACTGAAACAGGATTAGCTCAGCTGCCTTTCATTTATCAAAAGCTGAAAATCCATACATAAGCTCTTGGTATAAACAATGTTTAAGTTCGAGACAAAGGACTGATAGCGCTCTCAGGTTCAGATAAAAATAAAATTCAAACTAAAGCAATTTTGCTATCATCATGTTATCTGCTCTCTCCTAAGTTTTAAGTTTGATACAGAAAATAAAAGTGCTCCTTTCCCCACTCACTCATAAAAGAGGGGAAAAAGAAAATGGAAGAGGCTGCAAAATTGTAGAACAGTATTTTTCAGGCTTACACAAACAGCTGTTTATGTAACTTATTAACCCAAGATATCACCAAAGCCAAAAGCTTGGCGGCATTCACTGAAGGACGTCATTATGCTGGTAATGACAGCTGATATCTAGAACAGCAATCTTAGTATCCACCAAAATTTGGGAAAAAAAAAAAAACAAAACCAAAAAACTAAAGAAACCCCAATTACTCCTTGTTTTAAAGGCCAAGTTTAACTTGTATAGGAAGACTTAACAGTCTTGTCCCAGATTGGATACAAAGCCTGTAAGAGAACTACAGGAGACCTTGTACTGCAGATGTGTTTGAGAAGTTACTATGTCTTATACCACATGGCTTTGAAATGACAATTTTTATATCAGCTTGGTTTTCCCTCTCTGATTTTTTTAAATACCAAGACATTTGAACAGACCTTTTGCAATCAATGTTAAATGTAACTTACACTGAAAGAAGTTTGAGGGGGTTTGTTTTGTTTTATAGGCAAGAGCCCTACGAGATTATGGTCTGATTATGGAGCAATATTGACAGATTTTAAAATGGCCACTGTATTCAGCATCTGTAAGATACTATGTCTTCAGATTCCACACCTTTCAGATTTTTTTTATGGGAAACCCAAAAATAACAATATGAACTGCTACAAACCTTATCTTGCTTTTTATCTTCCGATTCATTACTGGATAATCTTGTCTTAAGTTTCACTGAGCCTTCTTTAAAGATATCTCCAAACCCAATACCTCGGATTTTCTTTGGCTGTGCTGGTCCAGATCCAGGTTCACTCCCATTTCCTGGAGAGACCACAGGTGAGGTAGGACCACTGAAAACAGACTCTGAAAGTAAAAAAAGAAAGAAAAAGTTGGTTTTATATCTGAAATTGGTTTTTTTGCTTTTCTGGGGAAAAAAAAAAGTGGAAGCAACACAGCTGTGTGCACTGCTCTTGCTAAACAGCTTTTCTGGGAACGTTACTGGAGCTGTAACACCTCACATTTGTTCTAGTTGCATATTTAACATAAGACCATTTGAAGCGACACCAGTATTGTACTGAATACTCTGGCAACTAAGTCATTAGATCACCAATATTTCTTGCTATTTCAATTATCACTGAGGCTCCACAGTCTATTAACATTAATGTGATGTTTTCCATTAGTTTTATGAAACATTGCTTACGCATTCTCTGAAGATGTGTTTTTAGGCCAGCATTTAAAAGCTTGTCATTTGCACAGCTATAGCTGCTGAAAGTGATAATCGATAAAGGTTCATGACGAGTCCTACCATGTTTCAACAGCCACAGGAAAAAGCAGTGTTTAGTAGTATAGTGATGCCTCTCAAGGCACCAAAGCACTAAAGTGAAATTTTCCTATTGCTCAAAATGCACTATCAAAAATATCTGAAAGGGGTTTCTTGCAAATTACTTTAAATAGCTTTTTAACCTGAGAACACTTAAAACCTATTTTAAACTACTTAAACATTCAAATCAGATATAGTTGTTTGAGATTAATCACTGGTAGATAACTGAAAGATTAAAAGAATCGTAAATACTTGTTTTAAGGGACAACATTTATCCACCCCCAAAAAATGTAGTTCAGAGAACTTAGCTAAGGTGTTAGGAGCTTAAGACTTTTTTGTTTTGTTTTGGTTTGGTTTTTTTGTTTTTTAGTTTTTCAGTTACAGTCAAATCTGTTAAAACCTACAAACATCCACAGGCAAACTATTTCCACGCAGAGAATTCCAGGAGACAGGTCATGTCAAAATAGACAGCTTTTATAAACCAAATTCAAAATAGCCACCACATCTTTTAGCCTTTCAGTTAAGTTCTTCCCAGCATATGCATGCCTGGGAATTGCAATAAAAATTAAAGCTTCTTCCCTCAAACGTAAATTTAAGGGGTTTTGCTAATACTGCAAAGTTACACAGCCTCTTAACTTAGTTTCTCACCTTTCCACAACTGAGTTACTCTTCACTTAGTTATATCCCTCTTAAGTATCTAAAATAATAGCTAGAAATTTCATTGAGAAGAAGAGTCCAGGTTGCACGTTTATGTTTGGAAGACTGTAGCTCAGTGAATGCGGCATTTACAGTGTCCCAGGAGTGAGGAAAGAACTAGCAGATGCTGGAGATCCTGACTGTGAAAGCACTGAGGATTAAATATAATCCCTGGGGGTGCAAGGGGCTGATAAGCAGAACTTGTTAGTTACTGAGAGAAAATACAATTACTTCAAATTACTGTTCAGTCCCACTGATCTCAGCATTCAGGAATTAAGACCAACACATACCCATTTGTAAATTCATCTCACCAGACCCCATTAAACATGGTGAACTTGACCTCCAAGGAGACAGGCATTGAGCTATTTGGGACTGCCCAAGTCAGATAACTCTTGTTTTACACTAATGCAATTATTTCTACAACTTACCAAAAAACAAACAAACAAAAAAAAAATCCAAGCCAGACTTTTCTTTCCTATCTCTGAGCAAGCCCTTATTAGAAACAATCAATACAGAACATCTTTTAAGTGAGGGAGCACATTACTACAAGGAAGGGGGAAATCACTTTTTCACTTGAACACTACACAGCTGTCTTTAGGCATCGATTAACTTGCCTTAAGATGTTCCCAAAGAACACTCCCATTCCAGCAGTATCACATCACAAGTCCCCAGTCTTCAAACAGGTCTTCGCAGACAGAATACCTCTCAAGTGCAGTTTCAAGGGAACACAGTAATTGCCTGCAAAGCACACACCTGCCTGGCACCCCTCACTCAACTACTGTTCAGCCACAGACCGTCTGCTTCCATCTGAGCTATACAGTCATAGCCACAAAGGAATGGCTAAATGTAAATACTGCCTTAAAAATATCTTATTGTTAGATTAAAACATAATAAAGAACCAGGACCCCCTTCCCAGGATTCATTTTGAGGCTTTCTATACTGTTTTGATTCAACTCAGGTTTTAATTCTCAACCAACATGGTTTAAACACTTAAATTTTCTCCACGTTAAAGATTTCGTGTCTGTGAGAATAAGACTGAAAAAAGCTATTAAACAGAAGAATAATTTTATATCCAATACTAAAAAAGCTCAACTCTGAATACGATAAAATTTCTAGTGAAAAAATGCAGAATATACATTTGCAAGATCAAGACCTTGACTGCAACTTTATTAGAAGTGTATTTGGAGCAAGACAGGTTTTGTACTCAGCATCAATATCTTCCAGAATGAAATTCTGGAATTCTAAGAATTACCATTCTTAGAAAGCTTGAATTCTTAAGAATTTTTATTGTACTACAACCGTAATACTCCAAACTATACCTGAGATCTAAAATGACTTTGCTAAGGATTTACAACAAATGGAATACCACCTGTGTCATCCAGAGGGTCCTGTGTTTCTCCATCATCTGTCGATTCCAATTCTTTCACAAAGTTTGAAGGAAACAACCCTGCCTTGCCATTCAGTATTCCGCTCCACCAGCCTTCTTCTACCTGTATAGAAATATTTTGCATATCACCAATAAAGCAGAAGGAGATTCCAATCAATTCCATCCATATTTCACTTACAAAACTCTACAAACAACTTTGAGAAAGTTCAAATGACCATGATGTCTCTTTAAAGAAACCTACCAAAGATGTAGAAATAGTAGGGAAAAAGAAGAGCAAGCAAGTAATTTACTGTCATGTCTATCACTACAGCAGTGATCCCGAAACATGAGACTATCCCAATGCCAACTAATCCAGAAGAGCAGCAAAATGTTCATCAACTTGCTCAAGGTGACAGAACAGGCACTGCACATCTAACTAAAGAAGAAAATATTAATGCTCAGTTATGTGCTTGGATTCCTGGTGTGTCATTAACACCACAATACTCCAAAATTTAACAGAATGTTTATCAGGATTACCCCATGGTCCAAAGCAGAACAAGCAAAAGCAGGACATGCATAGGTGATGGTGTAAAACGAGGCCAGAAGACAGAGTAAGAATTATGCTCTTCAAATTTATGAACTGTTTTCAAAATGTCTTAAATAAATCAAATGTATTTGACTAATGAGCACTATTTAAAACCTATAATTACGATAAATTTTCAAAATATTTCGTTTCATTTGCTCTGTTTTGGGGCTGGAAAGTTGGTTTTAGATAAGAAAGAGCAGCAACAGGGTTAAAAAAAAAAAACCAAACCCGCAGTTGTTTACAGTATCTTTTTTTAGCTTTGTTTTGTAGGTCACTATGCCTGACACACAGGCACAGTTTTTAAATACTAGCCTACCTCCAAGGCAAGCTGTACACATGCAAAACCTGGCAGTTACAGAGACAGCCAGGCAATGAAAAGAGCACTGTTACTTTTAAAAACATCCTGGTGCTCAAATATAGCTTTGCTGTGGATGGTTCAAATTCAGAGTCTGGTCCTCAAACAAATTTTAAGCATAGATTACTGGCAAGTGCTGACCAGGCTCCAGGACCTCGTGCTTTACATAATACATTACAGAAAACTAAAATTCAAATGCCCTGACTCACCCATGCTACACACAAGAGCCATGAGAAAGGGACTTTTAACACTTACAATACAGAAAGAGAGTCAAGCATCCATTTATTCTTCTGCCAAAAAATAAGGTCAGAGTACTTTACAGGCTTCCAAGGTAAAGTGATGCCGGTTCACAGACGGTCAGAAACAAAACAAGAATTTCTTGAGCATACTTCCTTCAGCCTCCCCACCACGCTGTCTTTAAAAAAAACTGACGATATTACCAGAAAAGGTAACTTTAATTGGCATTAAAAAACAGGTTAAAAAAGTTCTGCACAATTTGGTGGAGAGCATCTGTGCACCTCAGCACCAGCAACACAGATGACAATTTCACAACTCTTACCATCCATGAAAATCTTACCACATGATACAATTTCCACAAGAGGGAGTTACAGCTCTGGTACACACATCAGTACTTTTTTTTTTTGAGTGTGAATTCCATCAACTTATTTCTTTTAAAAATAGTCTGAGAACTCAGACTTCTAAACAAGGGGGGGGGGCGGAGGCTGAAACAAGCAGTTTTACCATACTAATTATTTTTTTAAATAAAAATTCCACCAATGGAGTTATATTCATTTCTATTATGCTTGATAACACAGCAAGCAAATACTACAAATACAATATTACAAAAATAAATCTGCTATCTAGTGCTGCATCTGACAGGACCGGGGGGAAATACAAAGGAGAAACAAAAGGTATCACATGCATTTTGTGCGTGTAATTTGCATGCAAAACCCACACATCCCATAAACAAAAAACCCTGTGGATTCAGCCAGCACATAGCACAAGGGCCTTCTTCCCTAATAGCTACTTCTGATCCTTGTAGCCTGCTCTCTTCAATATTAGCCATTTCATTTCTGCCCTCCACCTTTGAGTTCATGATCAGCAGTGTCAGTTGTAACTATTCAATTTATGAAAACAATTGCAAGGGCTAAATACTGAATTATTCTCGGGTAACTGGTAGAACTGATCCCCTTGGAAAGCTGATTTTACCTTACTTTCCCCATTAAAAAAAGTGACCAAATGATCTTTCCTTGAAGTAACAGTTATAAGTTACCTGCATATATATATAAACAGCACCTTTTATATATAAACGGAAGTGAATCATCTCTCAGTGGTGAAGACAAATTACCTAAGACAAGTTATCCCAGATATTGCACAGCCAATGGATGGTATTTTCTACCATTCTTCACATTTCTGGTCCATCAGCACAGTTTTGTAAAGCAGACCTAGCCTACGCCTGTCAGGTCTATTCCACACCATCATAAAAACCGTGTGCGAACAGCTCTGTGCTAACAGTTACCTGCAATATTTTTCTACCTAGGTAGTATTTGCCTAAAAATTTGATTACCAGTTTTTCTCAGAAGTAGCAAGGGCTGGGTACTCCAAATATGTATTTTTAAATTATTAGGAAAGGAAGAAGCATGGGGACTGAGCAAAAAAAGACATTAAAAGAGTAAAATAAAATCCATGTTTCCTTAAGAAACCAGATGAGGAAATGCTTTGATCTTCTTATTCTGTTTGGCTATTTGGTCACCTCTGATGCATCACACTGAGCACCCCTCCCAAACAATTCCAGATGTTGACAGGTGCGACCCGAAATGGCAGCTTCCGCAACAGTTTCCTGCACATGTGATCTCTTGTAAATGCTTACGTCGGACCATTCAGTCATGACTGCTGCATATAGGCACTATCCACAAATTAAACCGGTGAGGTTATCCAGAAACACTCCTTTACAAAACACCCACACAGAATGGTATTTATGAAACTGTTATTTTAGCGAGCAGGTTTTACAAGTCACTGGCTCTGTTTATTCAAAGATAATAAATTCTAGAAATTACTAGTGCAAATACATCTAAAAGTATAACTTTCTCCTTGCTAGGAGAATGGAAAAGTCCTTCCTGGCAACTGTCAGGATCCTGAAGAGTGGGCACTCTCTTCAAAAGAGGTCATTCAATGAAAAGCACAATCTCATAAAGTTACTTAAAAAGCACCACCAGACACATAACTACGAAAAGTTCAGTCTTCTCCTTCCTCAGACCCTCAGGGAGGTAATAAGAACAGATGGCACCAATGAAGGCCAGAGCATGCCATGCAGAAGTTTTCCACCTAGTTCTGAAAAGGTCCCTTCCACAATTGCTCTCGTCTTTCCCACAGGTCCCCTGACAGATTTCACTGTTGTAAAAGACACTCTTCCCACATATTGAACATGGTTTAGTGGTGGGATGGCCGGGTTAGGTTAATGGTTGGACTTGATGATCTTAAAGGTCTTTTCCAACCTAAACGATTCTATGATTCAAGCCTCAAGGAGGCACGTAGGTAGGAAAAAATAAGAAACCCCCACTCCAAGCCCCCGCTCAAATATATAGGGCCACTGAACATCAAGACATACCTTTAACTGTATTTCTTACCCAGCAGAAGAGGAAGGTAATAGAAATAACATCATGTTTTTAAGTGCATTTGTATGCTCCATATTTTTGTGCAAGTGGGTCAAAGTCTATATATACTATATACAGAAGTCTATACAAGTATAGACTTCTGTGCTGAATACTGTTACTATTAGTTCAAAGCTTCAATGAGTGTGCAAGAAAGCATGAAACTGGAAAAATCAGGTCAAATAACATTTTTCACCTAACCCAAGTTTTAAATATGTCAACTTAAAGGCAACTGCTCAAACAGTTTTAGCATAAGCATCCTAAAAACAAAGATCGCACAGACATGGCCAAAGAACTGTAAAAGTCTTTTAAAAAAAGGAATCTGTGTAACAAACAGATCACATTTTCTTGCTGCAATGATCAAATACTTCCTCTACACACCTAGGGAGTTAGGATTAGATCCTGATAGAAAGAAGTCCCAAACTGTTAGCTTTAGCTTGAAATATGCTGTTTTTCCAACATCCTTGAAAATCAAGTACCAGGCAAAAAAACAATTTGAATTTTGGTATCGTGAAGAGACAATCAGCTCTGCAAAACAGCTTACCTCTTCATTGATGTCGATCACATCCCCCAGTTTAAGTTCCAGCTCATCCTCGTTCTGCGGGATGTATTCGAAGAGCACTTTGCACTGCCGCTTCTTGGACCCTGATTCAAAGCAAACGACACAAGTTAAGAATGCTTGCAAAGGAAAAACTAGTTTTTCCTCCACTTAGCTCCTAAGAATCAAATATGACCAGAAAACTCATACATCATCCCCAAAAGCTATGTAGCACTTGCTCCTGGCTTTCCAGTTTGCTTGTGTCACTTTAGGCTAGCAAGCTGTAACTTAGGTGGAGCTTGAAAACCATGGAGCTTCACAGACTGCTGATTATAAACAAATAATTACTACATTGCCAATTACCAGCATGCTATAAAAAAAAAACATGTTGACACAAGCAAGCCAGATAAATCCCCAGTACAACGATTTTCAAGCTATTTCCTGACTGAAATCTGCAAGAATGACAACTGCTGCCAGTTGCAGTGTTAGCACTTGCTTGGAAGAAAATGTGCAAGTTTGAGCCTCCAGTCTTTAAGGAATCCTGAAAGAAATAACAAATGTTTTGTTCTGCACAACGCTGAAGTGCTGATAGCCTTTCTGCCCTCTAACAAAGATTTTGCTAACTACAGGTCTGAGGTAATGCTAACGTTTGCTCAGCTCATATTTCAAAATCGAAACTCAGTTTTATCTGCGAATGCAAAAACCCTCCCTTTTCTCTGTGCCATTACGGAGTCGAGAAATTCAACCTAAGCTTCGATTAGCAGTGTTTGACAAAGGCAAAATTAAAATAAAGTGCAGTCTTTAGATGCTTGCCACATATCATTAAAGCCTTGCAGGCATTAAAAAGACAAAATGACATCCTGAGAAGGGAGAGCATAGAAGTGGCTTCCAACAACCCCTCCAGTCAGAGCGGTGTGAACCTACGATTGCCCAGTTACCCTGCACATACCCTGGAGTGATGCTACTGCTGAACCCAGAGAGTGGTAAAGCTTATGCTTGTAGGAGCTGTATAATTTCCATATTCTCTCTTATGCTTCGTGCTCCTTCCATACTCAAGCTTCAGCAATTAAGATTAGCTGGGTAAAAACAATTAAACACACTGCCTCCAAGATTGAGCTGTGTCTTATTATAGCAACATTGAAAGTCCAAAGTCAGATGTTCAGAAGATCACCACACCCAGCGTCCTCGGTGCAAACCAAGCCAGGCATCTGAGCAATATTCAGCATCTAAAATTTCTGAGAGAGGGCTCACCGAATCAAGAATTTTCTACATGCTGGTATATGGTCTGTGCTCTAAAGAGTTTAAAAGGGGCTGGAAACAAAGAAACCAAAAGCATGAAGCTCTGTGGGTTATTTCTAATAATACATAATTGCCCACATAATACACCCTTCTTTTAACTCCACTGAAAGTCATACATCAGCCGAGAGGGATTTTTAGGTTAACAGTAATTGCAATAAACGGTTCACTGGCCTTTACTACCCCCTACAGTGCTTTCAGGCGTCCTCCTTTGTATGAGATTAACTGATACCAAAAAAAGGCAAATTAAAAAGTCACGGCCATTTGGTATAAATCTGATCTCAGCATTCCTTTTCATATTGTAATCCTATCTAAATGGGGAAGAGGGGGAGAAAATAAACCCACAGATGCATTTCACACCCAGAATTCTCTCTCACCTGAGGTCTGTTTTCAGCGATACTCAGTTTAGGAAGTACTGCCTCGCAGTTTTGAAAATCCTTACATTTACCAAGGAAGCTAACCAATCCACTCGGAAAACAAGACTTCAGCTTCACATGGTGCTGCAGGTCTGCTGGACTGGCAGCCCCCCCCAAGCAATTCTGTCTGTTTCCAAAACAACTTGTTTGGCTTCAGGTTTTATTTGTTTTGTACAGAATAACCCAAACTTAGCCTTTTGTTGCCATAATTCAGCACACCTTCTGTATTTTCCTTTTCCTGAATAAAGGCAGTCATCTACCTGATAGAATACTGCCTGCAGCTTACCACTCACCTGATCTAAAATGCCTGAACTACAGCGAGAGCTGCACATGAGGACAACACACGGGACTTCCCAGGCAGAGACAACCTACCTCACTGCATGCTGGAAACTTGCTCTTAAAGAAGCTTAATGTTGTTTTTAACATTGTAAAACTCATTTTGCCAGGTTAGGAACCAGAAAGACAGCTAAGCACTGGAAACCTGAAGGGACTGAGCGATTGTCCAGGCACAGAGCAAACAGGATCTGCAGGAGCTGTGTAAACAGCCTTCCAGGAAAGAGGGAACAGCAAGTAAAATCGAAACAGAGATATTGTCGTTGCGCCAAGTGAACAGTTGTGCGCTTAAAGGAAGGTGCTTGAACAGCATTTCCTTCTCAGAGGACGAGACTGGCAGAGTTTGAGACCAAGTCGTACCTACTACCCTGGCCACAGCCATCCAGCCACCAGCATGAGGATGAGCCACTCTAAATACAGGATCATCCCCAGAGTTAGGGAGACCAGAATGAGTAGCTGACACGTGAACTGGTATCAGATCATGTTCACAGAATCCTAGAATATCTCAAGTTGGAAGGACCCATACGGGTCACACTGATTTCCTTTCAGAGCCTGGTTGTATTAATCTAGGAAGAGCGTTAATCTTTCAAGCCACATTTTCAAAAGCCTGCTGATGCAAATATCTAACAGGCACATAAGTGCCGTTGCCAATACAGATCAGATTCTGCCAATACAGATCAAATTCACTAAAAAGTAATTTTGAAGGCAACGCCCTTAGTTGCCTAGAAAAAGGTTTCAAAACGTTGTAAATCTGGCGGTCCCATTTCAGGGCGTTAAAAGACAACTAGTGGCTCTTCTCCTTTTATGGGCAAACTCTCAAAGCATAAGCATACCAGAAACAGAAGGTTCTGAATTCTTTCTTTTAAAAAAGCAAGCTTAAATCATAAATGCCTGCAATCTCTTGTAAGAGAGAGGAAGCTAGAGTAATTTAAAGCAATGTCTCTTATAAGACTGAGGTGTCCAAATAGAGATCACAAGTCAATTTTCTGGATGCAGGAAACACAAAATTTTCTGCTCTAGGTTTTAATCACCTTGATTTAAATACTGGCATTGAAACACAGAAACCACAGATACGGAGGCACCAAGTCTGCACTCCTGACCATCCTGGGGGCTGCAGTTACAATCAAAGGAAGACCACTATTTTTTTCTTAGACACCACCAACTCCACCTTATTCCACACTAGAAGCAAGCTTGCCAAGCAAAAGGAACCTGAACTACACAGTGCTTCCTTGACAGAGCCTTGAATTTGTAGCAAAACTTCCATGTTTAGAAGAAATGACCACAGTAAGATTTTTGATTATCATGAACAGGCTTGCAGTTCTCATTCAGGTACCTGACAATACAAGCAGAGCTCACATGCAGTTATAGAGCAGCTCCCAAATCTGGAAGGGGCCTAAATCCTGTGCCCAGGAAAATTCATCCCTATTGCTGTGGGTAAGAACTACATACAAGCTTCCTGCCCATGCATCCAGGAGCAGAATTTGGCTTAAAGTCAAAGTTTTTCCTCTTATGTCTCTAGTTTTCTGTACAACCGTAAAACTGAGACAACAAATAATTCACGTTTATTAAAAAGATGCACATCAGCAGCTCACGCAATTAAAGGAACTGGAAAGACTACATACTCTTCTTGAAGCTTTTGGATGAGGGATGAGGCTGAAATCCTCCTGCTGGAAGCCCATAGGTGCTCATACGCTGCACAAGACTGGCTACATTGCCAGGTTTCTCCCTCCTGACTGGTACAGCATCATCCTTGGGCTCTACATCCTTCTTAACTTCCTGAAACAAGAGATTTAAAAGACTGAGAGGCCATTTAAATTACCCAAGAGGTCAGTGTTTTTAGACAGGTGCTCCATAGACTAACAGGTTTCAGGTACTTACCGTTTGGTGTGTAATGATGTATTATACTCAAAAATCATGGCATCCTTCACTTAAACATACTAAAGGCCTTAATAAACTTGACCCTTCCATACAATTATGTTAGTAAAAAGGTCAGCTGATGTGCTGAGAAAATTCAGGAATGAGGCAGTATTTTAGCCATCTACAACCCTAAGAGCCCAGAAGTCCCATATTACAACTTAAGTCACAGCTTGTATTTGAAAACATTTTAAAAAATATAAATATTGCTTCAATGACAGACCCATACGGTAGGGCAATAAATAAAATATTTTGGTATATAAAGCTGGTTTAGGTGATCATCTCTGTCTCAGAAAGCTCAAAGGTTGTTTACACACAAGATGTGATCATAGTGCTGAAAGACACAAGTGGAAAAGAAAGTGAGATACAAGGAGTAGAATGGGAAGATCTGAGGGGAAAGGTGTAGAGGAAAGTAGAGGAAAGTAACAGAGACATCATTTTTCTGATCGTTGCCTCCCACCTTCCTAACTTTCTACATTAGGGTGTTACCATTGGAATTGAATGTGCCCATCAAGACTAAGCAGCCTATAAAAAAGAAAGTATCAGTTCTTGACAGCAGTTAGTCTACTGCATCAGCTCATTAAATGATATTCCACCAGAGAACAGATACTCTGAAAGAAGGCAATCATCACTTCGCACAAGAAGAAACCCATTAAGTCAGATCAATGACCCATCTAGTGCAGAACACAGCTCCCAGCAGCCGCAATCCCAGATGCTCTTTAGAGAGACAGCCTGCAACCCAGATCCTCCCGCATTCCCAGAGCGCCCATAAGGGTTTAATTAGGGAGATGCATCCCCTCCCCTCTCCCTTTCACGTCTGCAGATGAAGCCATGTAACCCCTTTCTGCACCCATGATCCCATCTGCCTCCACAGCTTCCTTGGGGATAGAGACCAGATACGGGCTCTCTGCTATGTAAAGAAGCTCCTTTCTCTCATCAGCTTTAAGACAACGCCTTGTTAGTCCCAGTGTGTGCTCCCCACCAGTGCATCTAGTTTATCACTACCTCCCTGACTGTGTAAATCTTGATCATTTCCCCCCTTGGCTTTATCCACTCAACTCAAGTGTCCCAGCCTTGCCAGTCCCCATCTCACCAGGCAGCTGCTCCATCCCCTTAAACATCTCGCTGCCTATCCCCATCCTGGTCCCAACAGAATTGATGACACCTGGCATCCCAGTTTTGGGCTGTCACTGCACCCAGAGCTGCAGATTTCAGAGAACTGAAAGCCACGCTACCAGGTATTCAGGAGCTGATGCTCAACTCTCAACTGGCAGTTCCATGTAGGCATAGTATGGGTTACCAATTCTTACACACATTACTTAGCATTTACCCACCTTCAAGCTCATCTGCCACCCTTTTAGCCTGCTCAGCTCCTTGCCATCAGCATGGCATTGCACCACGTAAGAGTTTAAATAGCACTCACAAAATGGGAGTGTTCACTGTTAAATCCCCTCCCCAGATGACCAGAGATGCTGAACAAAGCCAGTACCACAACCAGCTCCTGGGGGATCCCATCGCTTCTTATTCTTTAAGCAGCTTCTAAACCCTAAAAGAACTTTTCCTTCAGTCTCAGAGCAACTTCATTCCTTCAGTCACTCGATGGAAACTTAATCATAAAGACTTTCTCAAAACCCAAGTGTGGTACATCCACAGAATCTCATGAGCCTGTGTGCTTAGCAAGGCCCTCAAAGGCCATCAGCTTTCCCACCACCGCAGCATTGCAATGTCTTGAGGAAAGCAAACACGCACAAGTACTTTGCAGCTTTTCACGATCCACTTCAGAACAATTCTTTCATCTATCACCAGCAGCCACTGGTTAACAACTCCACTAGTTATTTCAGCTACAGCTGCAATAAAATATTTAATAATATTTGAAAACAATATTGGCAATATATATACACACTCTTATTAATGTCATGAAATGCCAAAAAATGAGAAGCGTATTCAACAGGACCTCTCTGGTGCTTTCTGGAACATTAGACCTCAGGCTACTTACTGCAGCCGTCCAGCTGGAAAACTCAGAAGGTCTGGAAACCTACTGGTGCTTTCAAACAAACTACAAATCTCAAGTCAAAGAGTCCAAAGCAGCTTCCTATTTCCCAAAAGAGCAGAGCAAGTCAAATAAGCAAGACTAGAGACAGCACAATTCTTCCTCCCACTCATCTATATTACATGAAGAGGCTTTTCAGAAAATGGGCAAGTAGTTTATGCTGTTACTCTCCTTCATCCACAGGGACTTTTCTGCCCTGGAGATCTTAGCTCTGCTGAGACCCCATCTTCCAAGTCAAAACAAAAAAAAAAAAAAAAAAAAACAAACCACCCCCACACACCCAACCAAAAAAACCCCACCAAACAAAACCACTCCAGAGTAGCACAGCATCGTGCCTACCTCCCATTTGAATAGACATTCCACATTCCAAAGTCTTTCTCATTCTCTTTCTTATAGTTGTTTTTTGGCCAGTTACTTGCAAGTCTGATAAACCATAAGGAATTAAATTTGGCTACAGCTGAAAAGTTTGCCACCTGCAAAACACCTTGCTAGCTGCCTTACTGACAAGGCTGATCTGCTCAACCGAAAAATCATATTGGCACTTGAAAACTTGCTTACAGTGGATCTGTCCCTGGATTTTTAAAATTATAATCTTTTGCTATGCAATTTATACAGCCTCCAAAATCTTCCAGCTACTCCAGGAACTAATGCTTCCCCAGTTAAGTGGTTTCTCAATCTCCTTTCCAGTGAGGAGTCAGCTCCAGGCTCCTTCCCCAGGTTTGCACTTCACCCAAGACTTCAGAAGCGGCTGCTGCAATAATTTTGTGAAAAGCAGAGATGCAAAAGAAAAATGGGCCTGGTCGAAAACATGACCTACTTCTTCTAATAAATTAAAAAAAAGAAAAAAAAACAAAACCAAAACACAGCCCCCTTCCAAATGATAGACCAGGGCTGTAAGGTAAGCACCACCTTTATCAGTAATTTGTAGTAAACAGATATAATGCTTTTAAGTCCAGCAGTAGTATCAAAGGCAGCAAAGTAATTGATAGTTTCCTGTTGTTTGTAACCTACCTGAGACAAAAACAGTGACCACAACAAAAGGCCAAAGACCCAAAATTGAAAGTGGGAATGCTTGAGCAACTGTCTCACCTGGCTTGAGTCAGTAATTGAAGTGGTGACAGGTAGGGAATACTCAAAGTCTAACATAAGACTAGCAACGCCAAACATAACAGAAAATATAGTGAAATTAGATTAGAAGGTGGGAGATCTAAAATAATTCTGTGAGCAACGGTCACATGAAAAAAAATCTTGCAGACAGATTCAAAGGCTGAAGATTTATTGATGAAGAATTTCATCAGCAGAAACCAGAAAGAGCAATTGGACACTGGGAGAGACTGGTGCTACCAGGCCTTCCTAATACAGCTAAGATATGAAAGGTGAATACTTCGATACACATGTAAAAGAAACCTTCCTAACCTACGACATATCAAATGAAAGAGGATGCAAGGAAAAAATCAAGATGCCTATGTGAAAAAAAAACAGGAGCAGGGTAAAGAACCGATGCCAGCCATGCTTGAATCAGAGGGTGGATGGTGACATTTTACTACACGTATCAGAAAGCACACCATGAGCATAAGCATCAGATGAAGCTGCTTTGCAACTATGGTTGGACCTGATGATTTTAAAGGTCTTTTCCAACCTAAATGATTCTATGGTTCTATGATAAGAGGAGGAAAAATAATCACACAAAAGCCTACTGCTGCAGCAACCAGTGATAAATCTAGTTTTGACAAAGAACGAAGAATGGGGTAGTAAGCAGCACAACAACCGCTTTCTCCGTATTTAACCTACTAAACTTTAGAACATCCTTGTAAAGTAAGGACTTTTTTTTTTTTTTTTCTTCTTTTTCTTCCTGTAGAAGAGGAACTGCAGCATTAATTATCCTTCCTCAGAGCATTAAAAACCACGTTAAATCCAAAACAAGTTAAAGCAAATTCAGGAATCCCTGGTCTCCACAGCCACTACACCACAAACCTGCATTTCACATCCAGTCCTCTAACCGTACAAAACTGCTCTAAGATTGGTTTTCAAAAGCACACGTCAGGATCCTCTGACATACGTTCCCATCACCACTGCCAGCAATTTCATCCTGAGCATCACCGTTACGATTCTCCCACCTTTTGGACATGTTAAGATTTTAATTTCTAAGCAAGACACACATCGGTTTAGATCTCTAAAAACTGACACTAATAGATGCAAACATTAATACATGCCTAACTAGTAACGTTAGTAAGAGTTTGCAATTAACATTAAGCATTAATAAGAGCCTACAATTCTTACATCTCTGCCAGAACAGCTGGCCTGAATTTCAGTGGCTGGAAGGCGACACTGCCCACAGGTCTCATCTCCCAGGTACCCCTATATCCAAGCTGAACATGCCCAAGACTCCTATTCACTGTGCTTCACAACAAGTAAGGCTTTTTTCTTTCTTTGTTTTTGTTGTTTTTAAGTCATCCTCCTATATCCAAACTAACACAGAGAGTCTGTGCTGTGACAATAGCAACAAAAAGCCTCCAGGACGCTCCAGCTTCTTTCGAGATGAGGCCACCACCAGCTGCCAGCCAGCAAAACCAAAATGAAAGTCTGACATTAACTGCAGCTGGAAATTTTAATATTTTTATTATGCCAGCCCGCTGCAGTTCAAGGCTTGTCGCTGTTTCCATTAGCAACACAGATTTTATGCATTTATGACTTGGCAGTAGAAGGTCAATACAGACTGTCTCTTGGCATAAACCATGCTCAACGGGGAAGTAACCACCCACTCCTTCTGTTGCAAACGACAGCGCTAGTCATAAAGGTTTGAAGTTTTCATAATCACCACTAAACGCGTATTTCACAACACTTACAAAATTTGCTGAAATCGCTACAGGCTGATATGCAAAAATGCATATAAATCTAACTCAATAGCAAAAAAAGTTTGGGGTGATCTTAAGGGGCTTCTGTTTTAATTGCACCCGTCACAGTTTAACAATTCCTCAGGGAAATGTATATACTTATACATTAAAATCTCAAAAACATTTAGGTACAGCAACATGTGAAACAAGAATTATTCTTCTTTATACACAGACAAAAATCTAACAATCTAAATTCACCTACAGCCTCATGATGCCCATTAAAATAAACAAATAAGCAGGCGGTCCTGACCTACTTTTTCAGCAAGCAAGCAAGCAGCCTTCCCGCCATCCGCTGCTTGCCCGTGCATCGGGGACAGCAGGATCCTCCCCGCTTCCCTCGCCAGAAGCAAAGAGCACTAAAATCAGCACTGGAGACAGAGAAAGCAGGTCAGGTTGTCTGAAGGAACATGAGGAATGGACAGTTATAAACACAAAGAATGTTCCTGAATTACAGGGCACAGGGAAGTTCATTATCCAGCAAACCTAAATCCTCAGGTAGAGTCTTCAAGCATAAATATTAAGATTTAGCTGCCCACCTCCTCCTACATATGTCCTTATACCAATAACACGCATCTTTAGATTTTTTTACATTATTTCCACTGTCAACTACAAGGCATCAGCTTGTACAAAAGCTATGTGCACTTCTGTTGTTGGCAGAGTACATTTTAAAACAAGTTCTCAAGCAGCAGAAAACAGTCCTGATCTCTAAGAGGTTGAGATGAAGAATACAGAAAATGTAAATGTCTGAGCCTCCACATACGATTTTCTTACCTCTTTTCTTCCCCATCAGAACAATAAAGAACCTATGGACCAGCAAACTAAGTTTATAGTTCATATTTTACTGGGTAGAAAATAAGGAGTCAGAATTAAACCTGTCACTTATTTTAGGGGAGAGGGAGGAATTGGAAGCTTGTAATAAATCTACAGGCAATAGTTTTGCTTATACAAGTTTATCTCTTTCCCTCACAGCCTGCAAAACCCCGTCACTGAAGAATAACACATACGTATGTGTGTGACTGTATATAAATACATATAAAAATCTGTATAGCTGCATAGTGATGAGAGAGTCAGCCATAATCTGTTCAAGCGCAGTGAAATACTGTGGTTCCTGGAACACAAAAATCTTCACATAGCTAATGATTTAAGCACCCATTACCTCTCACATTTACAGCCTTACAGCAGCAGACAGGCAGGCACAGGGCAGCTTTAACAGCTCTCAGTCTCTTAAATCTAAGATAGTCCATGTCCTTGCACTTTGCCAGCGGATAGAAAACACACATTCTCATCCTCAGCGCAGGCACCCACACAGGCAAAATATTTAATAAAGACAAAGAAAGGCCCCATTCCTTTCCCACACTCGCCATGAACTAAAGGGACAGATCAAGACAATTTATGAAGCAGAATAGCTGAGAGGCTCCTGAGCTCTTTCCCTGGATCACTCAGAGGTCAGAGCAGGTTGTACCTCCTGACAGAACTGCTTGGCTGGGAGAGGTCTCTGACTCCCCAGGGGATTAAACATTATTACTGAAAATAGAAACAAAACACTTCAGAGATGAAAGTAGTTACCATCTGAAGAACGGACAAACTTGATAACCTTTGTTTTGCAAGACAAATTACCTCCTGGGCAGTTTAACACATGTCACGGGTTGATTTTTTTGGGCCTAATTTATGGCCGAAGTAGGGACTGTTTAACAGTAAATCACTGGGTTTATTTTTAAGTGCTGACCCATGATCAGGTGGAACCAACAGTAAGGCACCAGCACTTCTCATCTTTGCCTCTTCCAAAACTGCAACTGCTTTGTATTCCAACTTCTGTACACCCCAGTCAAAGGCATTTTGGTTCAAGACCAAGGTTAGAAAAGAAAGTTTCCAGCTGACATGAATCCCCAGCAGCTTTCACAGGAGCTACAGACTCGCTGCTATGGGATTGACTGTCACTGTAGCTCCTCAACACAGCACGCTGCTCCCTCAAAGGTCATTATTGGCTGAGCACAGCTTTGGAAATTCCCCTAAAAGTTTCTTGAGAGTTTTATACGGTGCTCTCCATTTACACCCAAAGCTTTCACGTGCTTGAAACACGAGAGTACAGAAAGCAAGGATGCAAAGTCCTGGTAGATAAACTTATCCACCATCAAGCGATGCCAGAAGGCATCTGTGGACTCCATGTGCATAGCAGAGTGTCATTAATGCTTGGAGAAATATTTTCAGAAAGTTGAATTATTAATATCTGTGCCTGCTGCAGATTCAAATCATAACTTACAACTTTTTCCCCAAGAATAAAATATAATTAGCTACAGAAGTGACTCAAGCCAGGCTCACACTTCTCCAGTTTGCAGACAGTTTGTGTATTAAATTGCACCCACGTCACATACTCAGCATGAAGTAAAAACATTGGTAACTTGTTAAACATATGCTATAATCTATGCTAAATATAGATCATACAATAATACTGCCTCACTGTTAGGAAGAAAGGCATCATCAGTCAGGCAAGCTATCATCTCTTTCTCACAATACATAACATGGGGAATAAGCAGGATCTCTGGGAAGCATGAAAAAATTGCTGAGGCACTTCAGAATTACAGAATAAAACTTGAGCCACTGAATAAATGGAATATTTTTAGGTGAAGAACGTGCAAACAACTGGACTTTCCTAAATAAGAAAAACTCATCTCTACAGAGGGAACACAGAAGCAGGCTTGAAGTTTCAGATCTTGATAAAGATTATATATAATTTGTTACTATACATGTATATATCTTATTTTATATATATATATAAAAATTATTTTTTATTGTTGAGAACTGGATATGTCTAAAACTTGTGCCAAACAAGCGTCAAAGCAGATTCTGATCTGAGGTCTTATTAGTATTTGTAAAACACAAGAAACCTAAAACTGTGTAATGTCTTAGCATTCTAAGAAGCTTTTGCTGATGTTAAAAAGACTCACTCTGCTTTCAAAAAGGACCAAAGCCCACATGCAGATAAACACAGCAGTTAGATCACTGGGCCTACCAACAGTGGAGCAAAGAATCCTAAATTAACAGGAGAAGCTAAAGGAAGCACAGATGTTTACATCAATGTTTTCCAACCATTTAATTAAGAAAGAAAAGTCGATTCTAAAAAAGTTCTAAAAATAATACTTGAATAATATTTTATGGTGCTGCCACATTCACAGACAGATAAAAACATGTTAAAAAGTTAATTGCATTTCTTTTCTATTCTACTTGCTTATACATCTGAAAATTATAATTAAATTTCTTGTAATTGTTTTATAGGCTAACAGTTAATGGCCTGTCAACCACCAGCCACACGATAGTGCTTTAGATCAATGAAACCAAGAACCACATGTGGCAGAGGGCACGACACAGATCCAGCTCCTGCCACACTGGTGTTTTATCAAGCTTCCCTGGCAAGGGAAGGCAGGAAGACACATCTCTTTCCCTTCTCCCTCTATTGCTGGTCCAGAGAAATGTGTGACCCATTAACCACTACAGGCCCACTTTGATGTTTTAACTCATAACATCTCTTGTTCCTTCTCACCATCGCCCTGGCTTCCTGCATCCGCTGGCGTACTCAGCTTTCTTCTTCCCTGCATTCCTTTTCCATCTCCCTCCATCCCCTGCAAAACCTCCAGCACTTCACTCGTGGCCACCTCTGCACAAAGGTTAAAGCAAGATAAAACGTTGCCACATCTACGTCCCATCACAACTCTTGCCTAAGACACAAAATGAAATGCTTATGAGATTTGCTGAATCAGGGCTGAAAATATGAACCTCAAAATCTCAGCAAAGACTAAGAGGTTTGAAGATTACACTTCATCAAAAATTCACATATTAATTAAAATTTTTAACTAAAACCACGTCTTGCTTTCTGCTGCTGTTTTATAAGCAGAGAGAGGTGACAGGGTACCTACCCATCATCACCAGTTTCTAAACAGTTTGAAAGCTTATTACACTAAGTCCAAAGCTAATAAACTCATGTACATACGCCAAAATATTTTTAGGAAGTGAAAAGTACACAAATAAGCTTGTTAAGCCCAGCATTTACCACATCTAACTTTGAGATCAGTTCATTATAACTGATAGAACTCAGCGTTCAAGGAAGACATACATTCAAAAATAAATTTAATACTGAAAACACTACAGTAGAGGAGAGCTAAATTCCTCCCTCCAAAAAGATGACCCATCCAAAAAAAAAAAAAAAATTCACAAGTAGTACAAACACGAGGAGATGACAGGCCAGATGAGCTAGCCTCACACAAATTTAAGTTTCAAGTTCACAAGTAGATTACTTCATTCAACCTCATAAAAAAAAAAAAAGAACAGATTTAATATTAACTGTGCTGGGTGTACACACACACGTTGATTTATTAGACATATGGCAAAGTACTAAAAATACAGCACTGGAACACACGCCCAGAGCCTCCCAGGATATAACAAACATTACATATTACGTTACCTGGATAACTGACCTTTTTGGTATTATTACGTATGCTAATTCCAGAGTACATATTCATGGCTGCAATTTAGGCTTCTTTCTACAGGAAAAGGTATAAACTTACTTTGAAGTTTTCTGCACATATTCAGTCAATTACTGCCGACCAAGATGCTGGCGATGCTTTGTGGGGTTTGCTTAATCAGGGTTAGAAACGGCATCTGATGCAACACACCCTTGTTTGCAAACTTCCAGCCAGAGAATGGTTACCTTTCTCTGGTGCTCGGAGAGGTTATAAATTTATGCACAAATCAAGCGTAAAAAATAAATAAGGAAGCGCAAAAGAGCAGCCTGTTTCATGTGGTTAAAGGCATAACTACTCGTGCATAGCTGTTGTCTCTTCCAGACTGGCTTGTGCAGCAAACCATCACACCCCAGCTGGGCAGCACTGGGAGTATCCAAGAGCAAGAGGCACATGTACAATCAAGAAACTTGGAGAGCTGAAATCAGAGAGGATAATTAGCATATTAAGCAGGATTCACACGAGTCATTAATCACATTTATCCTGCCATCTTTCGGAGCAGTACCTTAAGTTCCCTTCCATACCAGTAGTGCCACTGAGGCAAAATTTAGGAGCTCTTTCCATTTCTCCCATGCTCTTGGCAACACAATATTTTAAAATACTAAATATATTTTAAAATACTAAATATTAAAAGAAGCACCATTGTTTTCTTCATTCCCTGTTCACATTCATCCACAGAATACTCCATGATGCTACACATTCTTACTCACACAGTGAAACAACAGTTTTCAAATGCAAGCTGAAAAGTCCTTGGCAGGTGATTTTTTTTTTTTTTTTTTTTTTTTTTTTTTTTTTTTTTTTTTT
>JADKXX010002724.1:0-30220 GCA_017310255.1 Butorides virescens
TTTTTTTTTTTTTTTTTTTTTTTTTTTTTTTTTTTTTTTTTTTACACATTTCAAAACATGGGTTATCATCTAGAACAGGGAAAGGGCCACACCATTTCGTTTTCTGCACTTATATAGTTAACTTTTGAGGAAAGCGTTTGTGGCATTTTAGATCTAATAGCTCATCAAGATAAATAATTCACGTAGCCACATAACTTTCCCATGCCATATCTTTACAATCAACATACCTGTACTGCCGTGCAACATGAAATAATTCGCACATCCCCAGCCTGGCCCACAGGTGCCCACGAGTGGCTGTGCTGGCATAGCTGTGTCAGCAGCTCTGTGGTCCAAAGTCTCAGACCATCTGCAAACCCAAACCAACCTCAAGACTCTGCTTGTCCCCTCCTTCATTCCCAATACTGTTAGTTTACAGAGAGAACTCACAGGGTCAGGGCCCAACGGGTATAAGCCCAAGTAGTCAATCCAGTGATTCGATTGCAAAAGTCATGGGAGTAAGAATAACCCGTGATGAGCTCTGAATCCCAGCAAAAATTCTTACATATGAATATATGCCTATATATCAGTGCCATTGGCTGTATCTGCCAATGTTTCCAGCTGTTTGGGTTTCTTTTAATCTCACTTTTAGAAACAATTGTTCCCCCCATCATAAGCAAGTCTCACCCAAACCATTTATCCTGACATTCTGGTTGGAAGAAACCTGTTTCCTTGTTTATTCAGGCTAAAACAGCGGGCTAGTAG
The DNA here is from genome assembly GCA_017310255.1 of Butorides virescens. Lineage (NCBI taxonomy): Eukaryota > Metazoa > Chordata > Aves > Pelecaniformes > Ardeidae > Butorides > Butorides virescens. The sequence goes on from JADKXX010002724.1 coordinate 742, forward strand.
AGACCCGTGTCTCACCCCACAAGCACAGCAATCATTATCTCTGTTCTCGCAAATCCCAGACACATGCCGATAGATGGAATTAGCGGGAGCAGCTCAGGCAAACCCACATGGCACCCCCTGATAATACACTCTCCAGGGGCACTTTTTTCTCCAAAAGCCAGAAGAAAAATCAGCAGGACCACAGTATCAGCAGCAGGTCTTAAAGCACCAGCCTGAACTCCCAGCTTCACTCCTTGCCAGAGACAAAGAGCCAGCTTACACCCATAGCTTCTCTTACATAGTCAGCACTGAAACCAAAATTACTTAATATGGCTTTCAATCTTGCATGTTATCTCTGTTTCCGAAAAACGAGAACTGCCAGCTTCAAAGCAAGCATCGCCTTCTTACCCGGCAGGGCTGCCTGCCTCTCCCTGGGAAGCTAATGACACCTCCGGGCTCCTCAGTCTCACCTCCCTACACAACCCTCTGCGATGACAGTTCCCGCAAAACAACAAGGAAGCAAAGGAAAAAGCTGTATAAACTGAAATATCATTTGATGGATAGGATTGGTAAATTACTGCATATCTAAATTTTCTCCAAGCCTTACCTGGATGCAAGGAATTCAGACAGAACACCTAGCAGAGGAGCAAACCCCAAAATTCCAGAGATAGGTATGTGTTTAATTCCATTCTACAAAGACATCCTAATTCCTTCAAATTAGATGCACATGGCTTGTGCTGTGCATATTGTTTAAAAGCTTAGAGTTGCTAATGTGTTTAATTAATGTTACTACACTATTTAATTGTGCCTAGGTTAGAATTAAGACGCAGGAGAGAGTGACACTGTCTCACCCACGATCCCTCCCGACTCCATGATCCCCGTTTAAAATTCTGGGCGAGGTCAATTTTCTGGTTTTGAAAAGGAATTACGGAAGATGCTATGCTTGAAGGAGTTTTCAGCCAGAACTTCTCTCACCAGTTCACAGCACGCTTGGTGCTTAACAGCATCCCACGAGCGAGAACATAGGAAGGAGGCAGCAAAGACACAGCCTTAAGAAGGTGGGTCAGCTGTGCTAACACTCTAAAATTTTGGTCTAGGGTGGCTTTTTTAAGGGAAGGAAAGGCGCTTAGGTTTTGTTTTGCTTACACAAACACATAGGCCGGGAAGTTGAACAATAAAGTACCACCTGAATACAAATCACCCTCTTAAAAAGAAATTCTTCATGCAAGCACCATAGTTGTCTGCAGCTCCTGTCTCTGTACACTACAGAAGGGTAGATAAGCTAAACCAAACCCAAGTAATTTTATTACACAAGCAACTGCAAGACCAAGAATTTGCAAAACTTAAACAAAAATCTAAAAAAATATATTGCAATCACAACTTCTACATTTGTGCTGCTGTTCCCGTTCGTTACCCTGAAACGCAAAGGCTATTAACGATATTTGATGTTAAGAACATATGGAAAATAAAGCAAGCTTACCTCTTCCAAGGACATATTTGCTCAAACACACCCAGTGTTTCAGGTTTTTTTATTCAGGGGGGGAGGAAGAAAAGTGTCAGAGCGAACAAAGTTCACGTGTTAACCTGAAAAGGATCCAGGCTCGGCGCTAAGCTGAGCGGGAGCAGCGGCACAGACCTGCACAGGCAGAAAGCTTTCTCTGAACCAGCTCTATCGCGGACACATCCTCTGGCAAGCGGGCGGCTGAGGTGATGCATATCCCAAACAGGCTTGTAGAAGTGTCCAGCTTGCTCACCAGAATGCCCCCGAAGCCTACCGGCAAACTTTTCTACATTAACTGATGAAAGCTACTAATTAATCCATCTGCTGCTCCTCCCTCGTTCGAGTTACTGCCTTGAGCTTATGATAGAACTGGTTTTACTACTGTGAAAAGCCGTATTACTCACAATATAGCTGGTTACAAAGCTAAGACAGCAATAAATGAAATAAACCGAGGGACTTAAGTTCTTAAAAACCTTCTCAGCAACGTACAGACAAAAACCTTCAAAAATAAGCAGAAGGATGAACACCGAATCATCACTTGCAGCTTATCAACAAAACAGTTGGATGGAGAGTGAATAGAGCTACTCAAAATTAATAAATAAATGACAAAAATACAAACAGACAAAACAAGCCAACCCAAAACCAGAAAGCCTTCCACACACCTTAACATCTCCCAAAACCTCACACATTCAAACTAACAGTGCTATGGCACTGCTCTAACCCCTACTGGAGATGAAGGTCTGTGTGCACATTTAGCACTGTGATGAATTTTAGAAAGGAAAAGCCACTCTCAAAGAAAACAATAAAAGTCTCCTAGGTTTCCACTGCTAATTCATTTCGGGAATTTATGAAGTTGTTTATTTTAAATTGCCCACAGAGGAAGAGGGAGAAAAATGGAAATAACAATGTCAGGAACAAGAACTTTAATTCAAATTTTTCATCCCCACTAAAAGCATATATACACACAGTTCAAATGGGAATTTCAAATCAGGTTTTGTTAATAAAATTGAAAATTTATGCACTCCAAAAACCAGCACTGCCATATAGGCAGAAAATCTTTTAAAAGGCCTACTACCAAAAAGTGAATTCAAGGAAATAGCTTCACAAGTGGGCAGTGTAATTGCTTGTACTTTTTTTTTTTTTTTTTACCTACTTGTTTTCAACTACAGTCACCACAAGCTCCTCCACCACCCCTGAGCTCTGGTTTCAGGACTGCTTTAGACATCCCACCTCCCGACTTCCCTCCTAACCTTTACAGTACCTCCCACCCTCCATCCAACGCAGTGACACTAGTATCTGAGGATGTTTTGGAGGCTTTATGGGGTTCCCCTTAGCTGAGTCTACCTGTTCTCTTTATTTTAATGCAAAACAACACAAGTGAAAGTCAGCACCAAGAACTGCACCTTTTAGGACAGACAGTCTCAGACTGCTGGTTAACCCGTCAAGTGATGAGCCCCCAGCCAGCATTAGGAACCAGGTACCACCAAGCTCTGATTCTTCTTCAGGATCTCACCATCAATGAACAAAAAGTTTGGGCAGAAGCCAAAAAAAAAACAACCAAAAAGTTACTGGCAGATGTTATAAGGTACCAAGCATCAGCATCACATCAGTATCCACAGGAAGCTTCCACACATTCCCTTCTGCATATGAATATTTCAAAGTCATACAGTGCTTAGCTCACCTACCTGTCTGTACAACAAATTAACCCATGTGAAAACACAATGTCAGCTTCCTTCGCTGCACTTCGGACAGCAGAGATCCCATCGCTACTACTGCATGAAACATAAACCTACTACCACGACATAAAACTGTTTTGCAATATTTAGAAGACTTGAGAAAACAGGAAGACATAATCAAAAAGCTATTTCCTGCACGACTTTAACAACTCAAAATGAAGTTGAGAGCACTTGGTTGTACTTCAAACAGAAAGATGCGTTTGTCAAAGCATGGAAAAGTCTAAGTATGAGGAGTGGTGTAAAATGTCAGTAAATCCTATGTATCAGCAGAGCCCAGAAGGAGGGAACAGAAGGGGACTGATCTGCTTCAGCAGTGACGATAGAGTCCGAATCTGGGGCATCCAGATGCATGCAGCCATAATCCTCCTGTTGACATTTTGGTTGTCCTTCAAACAGGCGAAAAGCAGCCGCACGCTGCCTGGCAGCCAAGGACAGTTTGCAGCTGCCACCAAGGCAACAAGCTCTTTTCCTGCCCTCAGACAGGAAAAGAGAGAGACAAACTAACAAAACGAGCAAAAACCAAACTAACTGGAATTAGCGCCTCCCCCCCAGTTCTCTTGTAGTTGGCTGATAAAAATCAAGGGCTTCTTTTAAAGAACTCATTTATCTTCTCTAAAAACATGAAAGAAAATATGTCCATCTTCACCCACTTTAATCTGCCATATACATGTGATATTATTTTAAAATATTTTATACATGAAGAGGCTAGGCAAATCTATTGGATAATGTGCACTTCTAGTTTCAAATGCTAATGCTTTTCAGATCAGCACAGATTATAGCTTACCATCCAAACTCTGCATGGAGAGGTTATATCCTGGCCTCAGTTCAATTCTTAACAAGCCAGCATATATATCACAAAAAGTCCTCAAATTTATCCAATGAGTTTATCCAAATTTACACAATGACTTCAGGCCAGATCCCCATCTAATGCATGAAATTACACTCAGGAGAATAAGACGATCCTTTCAGTACAGTCCCAGAATTTTGCATCCAAATGTGTAAAACTTGGTGCAACCCTTGGTGCAACCCTTGGTCCTGTCTACACTGATTCACTCTCTCTGGTCACATTTCTACTGATCTGACCTGGGAGATCCACCCCACGCACCCGAGGTTGCCCCAGCCCTCCCAGTCCAGTATCCTTCCAGCTGTTCCCTCCTCACTGCATCATTCAGACCTTCAACCTCCTTCCCATCTCGTGTGGGTCATGAGAACTTTGCAGTATTTGTCCCTCTCCAGCATCTTTCTTGTCATTACCCCTCCCAATCAACTTGCTACACTCCTCTACTGCCAGCCCTACACCTCCTTGCAGGAGCTGTAGGGAGGCTCCTGCTTAGAGCATCGAGATACCCCATCCCACAGAAAGCTCAGAGGACACAGAGTCCACCAGCGCCTGGTGGCGGTGAGCTACTGGGCAAGGCAGCACATGAGTAAATCCATTTCTCAAGGGTTTTTCTTTGTTCACAAGGCCAAAGTACAACCCTGATTCAACTTGTTTCCACCTCCCTCCTGCAGCTCACCCACACCTTGCAGGTGTTAACATTGCACGAGGCCAAGCTGGAGCATTTCAGTTTAGTTGTTGAGGCTTGGTATTTGCAATGGTCCAGTCACAGTAGCATTTCATAGATCCTGCACCATCAACCACCTACTGCAGCTGCAAGCGAGAACACTTGGGGGAGGGAAGCAGAAAAAAAAAAAAAAGCATTTTTCTGCAAAAGCTTTCCCAGAAATAGTCTCTCAAACTATCACTACCTGTAAATTAACTTTTAAGAAGAAACTATAATAAAACTGGCTATGAAGCAAACCATAACTTTCACTTCCCTAGCAATTAATGCTTTCCCAACCTCTCATCACTGCACGACAGTCTTCCAACCTACACACACCATCTTAAAAGTTCCCAAGATCAACCTCGTAACTGCACCCAACTCCAGCACTGAGAAGGCAAGTTGTCATGAAACCAGAGATATAATTTTCTTCTACACAACTTCCTTTCCACTCCTCCAAATCCCTACGCCTTCTAGAAAACTGACTGTCCCCTATAATTCAGGATATCCGACCATGCCACACATATACTGAATAGCTGTAGTTAAAAATACCTGGAGCTGAGATGAATAAAGATTTTTCAGGATGAAAATAATTTAAAACGGAGCTTATAAGAGCCACAGCTGCAGAAGTGCAAGAAAACACCCAAGAAGTTTAGTTTTCAACTAGAGACAAGCCACATCCAACTCTCCCTTGCTGTTCAGTAGAAAGACGGTCTTGATGACACAAGAACTAGAGAAGAACAGTGACGCTTTATTCCTATATGGTACTTGAGTCTAATTAAATACATCAACACAGTATCATCAAAACAACACTTATGGTAAAGTTAAGTTACTACTTACACAGACCTCAAATCCCAAAACAGATTTTGAACTAAACTACAAACAACTTAAAAATATTAGACAAATGAAAGGCATTCCTTCACAGTTTTTCTTGGTAAAAGACCCTCTCTAAGAACAGCTGGATTATTCCCATCAGTTCTTAAAAAGGTAGATACTTAAATCCCTCCACAGTAAATCAAAAACAAGTAATTTTGCTTTTTCAGTAAGTTGAAAGAAAAATTGTTAAATTTAATGTAAGCAAGTGTAAAGAAGTATTTATAGCACTGGACAAATTTCCCCTTAAGTTTAACGATATGAAAATATCACAGGAAGATACATTAGATCATTCTGTTTTGCAAAGAATTAATTTCACTTCAAAAAAGACAGGAATATCTAAGTTCTCCTTGATTAGACTTTACAGAAGTTACACTAAGGAATCCTTGGAAGTTACTAACACTGTTAGAAAGCATAAAGAAACAAAGCATAAACACCTCCATAAAACTCAGGTGGCTTAGATAAGAAAATATCTGCAGCTCAGCAGACTCTGCACTTCAGAAGTTACACGTGGAATAGCACACCTAGCTGCTTTGCAGACTGCTTCATTGTAAGTAACTAATAAATAGGTGTGTACTCGTAACATTTAGAAAATTTGCAGAGAAAATGTGAGAAATGCAGAAGGTGCAAACAAGAGCTTCAATTAAAATTAGGACACAAACAGAATAAATATAAAAGTTTAAATAAAATGTATGAGAAGCAGTATTTCACAGCAGAAGACAATTACTGCAAGTCAGGCACACAGCACTGAGCAAGACAGAGCGCCCAGAGAAGAGGATCATATTTAGAAAGGTGATGACTAATCCAAAGACACGACGGCACTGCAGCCCCGCGGAGCATTGACCTCACACCCTTCCCATTTCAGGTATTTGCTGCTGACAAGTGGGGAGCCCCATCACAAAACCAAACAAGCCGAAAGCCAACCAGACTTTATAGTTAACTTCTAGCCGGATGCGTTCCCTGCCCTGTCCCTTTGCACAGTCACGAAAAAGGCAGTGCCAGCAGCGGGGAGTCCCAGGGTAGGGCAGGATTGCTCCTTCAAACAAAGCAGCCTAATCCAGGCTGAAGCACCCGCACAACCGCAGCCCAAGGACACAGTTTTTCATTACAACTGAGCTGACTGAGCTGTGACCCCACTTTCCCAACTCTCTCATGACTTGATGTCTTCTACAGGGGTAGGTTTGAGGTTTTTTTGTGGTTTTGGTTTTGTAATCGGTTCATCTCACTAAAGCAGGTCACCATGACTACAAACAACTCTTGGTGCACTGCAGCAGTAGGAAGAAGACAGAACACAGAGTGCAAGGGTACAGACCAAAAGAAATGCCAAATAAGAACAGACAGCAGAACTTAAACAAAAAAGGTCCTCAAAAGCATACTAAAAAAAAAGTAACCATCTCGGAGGTCTTCCCGTTAAAAAAGAAAATCATCATTACAAATACAACTGACATATATTCTAACCACTTCAATAATAACTAGCTTGCTGTATGATCACAGTAAACCCAAATCAATGCAGAAGACTCACCTTCACAAAATTGTCAGGGAACATACCCCTTCTGCCATTCAGCTCCCCTTCTAACCATCCTTCTTCTTCCAGTTTTTTCACATTCCTGATGACTTCCCCAACTCGGATCGTTAACTCATCGTCATGTACTGCATCATAGTCATATTCCACGATATAGTCCACTAAAAAGAAAAAAAAAAAAAAACAACAAACCCCACAGTGAATGGAACTTGGACATGGAAATGCAACTTGAAAGCCATGCATGTACAGAAAGGCAGACCTAACAATGAATGCCAGGAACAAGTGTCTCCCTCACAGCAACACTTATTGGTGAATTGTAGTGTGCCCAACCATTCTGGAGAGGGGAAAAAACCTGGACAGTCACCTCTTAGAATAAAGTAAACTCAGGAATACAATGCCGTGTCATATTTTGTTGGTGGTGGGTAGGTTTCTGTGTGGTGGAAGGCATTGCTAGTAGTGGTTTTTTTTCCCTCTGCCCCGCCAAGCCCCAGCCCAAGATTTACTAATTATGAATCACTGCCCACAGGGCGTTTGTTACTCAACGCATATTTGGGGCCAAGGCAGGAGAAAGGTTCAAATTGTGCATTTATGGTACATACATATATGCAATGTTTTGTTAATTCTCATGCTTGCATCTGCTATTATAGCTGCAAAAAAACCCTGATTGCCGCACACACAATATTTTTGCAGGTTTGATCCAAGAAATGTAATACAGCCAGAAGGTGTACGATTGACAATTATCACACAACTTAATTTGCACAGACATGCAAAAGGCACCCTCTTTCAGATTCATCTGGTTTTGTATGAAGAAGAATAAGCAAGAGAGCTTTAATTTTGATATAATTAAGTTTACTCAGAGGAGCACAGCAATGTATTTACATACTTGTCCATCTGTTGCACAAGATCCGCGAGAGTTGCTTACTGACAGCTTAAGGCTTGTTTGGCAATAAAAACTCATTTGTTCATGAAGAAATTCTGTTTATGCCAGAAATTTCCACAAACCTGCAGCAATCAAATAATCTTCCCTCTCACTCAAATCCCCTCAGGACATCCAGGCACTACCAAATGTAACACTGCTGTCACCGAAACGTCCCTCTCCTCTGCAGATCACAACCAACACCCACAAAGATGAGAGCACAACAGGGTTAAAAGACAGAAATCCTGAATGCCTGTGAAAGTGTTTTTTTTTTTTTTTTTACTCTTTATTCTATTACCATATGATAACATCCAACAATTAATTCACAAATTAAGGAACCAAATGGGAGAAAGTATTTATTCCTGGTATTGAACTTACAGCTCCATTAAATCAATGTATTAATTCTGATCTGCTGACAGTTTTGATCAAAAGTGCTGGTGCACGCATATTGCAATGTAGCCTTTATCCCTCTGCTGCCTACAGATGGAAGTCAGGAAACCCTTGGTAAAGACCAGAAAAAAACCTTGGTAAAGACCAGAACTCCATGATGGTGCCATGCATACGAGAGAAGCGAGAATGATCTGTCTGGCAAACTATTTTCCAAATACACCCATTATCAAAGGAGCCAGTCGAATACAAACGTGAAGACTTCGTTCTGCTTTTTTTCCTTTGAGCAAGAAAATTTGTTTTCTTCATTATGAACAGAAGTCATCACCAGTTATCTGCTCATGATACACACTCTGGAACTGCTAACATATGCTTTTTGTATTGTATACATTTATTTTTGCCAAAAGTATTCTCTAAGCTTGCTTCAAAGCATCGTATTTCCCCATTACTGCCTGCAGCAAGCATAGGAGTTTTGTCTTGCTTCCGCACTGAATTGGTTTTTTGAGTGGCTAAGAAGAAATATTGCCCAACAGATAGGAAATTCTGGCAGCCACAGATCGTAAAGACAACTGCTATTCATCACCTACAGTCTGGAAATAAAAGTGTCATCTTCTTACCAACTCACCCAACCATTTTGGAAATCTACAAATGCATAAAAATGTAAAAAAAAAATAATCCATTACATATTTCTCTCATGATAAACTCTGTTTTTAAGCACATTAGCAGGTATTGTATTTCAAATTTAAACACTATAGGACAGTTTTATGAAGTTAAACATGGAAAATGGATCGCAGTACAGTGTCGATCATGGTGAATGCTTACAGCATTGCAGACTACAACTCGAACTGCCAAACACCTGGTCCTTTTTCCACAGAAGTAGGAGGCAAACATAGCCACACTATGTCAACATGAACTAATTATCCTGAAAGCTTCTTTTTTTTCCTTGGGGGAACATTTCTATATTTGTGCTTGAAATGCACAACACGTTCATTTTGGTCACCTTTCCAGACTCTAAAACATAAACTCAGTCATGCCAACAACCAAAGGAGGATCTCGAGAATTTCCCAGTCATCATCTACAAGTCTGAGTTCCAAAGATAAATAGCAGCAAATGAATATCAGCTTTTTATTTTTGAGATTTAGGTGCTGAATTTCCTCCTGTATTTGTCAGTGATACTCAGTGCCACCCTCATTCTCATGGACACATATACAAACCCCTATTCCTTGTGACCTCTCTCACTTTTGAGGTGAGAGAGGTCACAAGGAATGTCAAGGTAGTTTCATCCCGTACATTTTTTCATGTGATACACGGAAACAGCAAGGCTTACCAGTTTTGCTTTTCAACATTAGCAAGCAGCAGTAGATGAACCGTCCACGTAATTAGGACTGCAGTGTGATGGGCAAGAAACTATTCTACTGCCAGATTAAGTAAGCCTCTGAAATACCTTCAAGTGTAATATTTACCCAAGAGAAAACAACGTTCAGTCGTGACAGAAAGCGTTTTTAAGGAATCGCAACTCCTTATAATAACAATAATTAGGAGTCATTACAATTCTGATGATTCAAGTTCTCACTTAAAAGCTTTACTCAAGAACAGGCATGATACTAAAATCAGTCAGCAATAAGTTGGACTGCAGTAATAAGCTGGTCAAAACTCTCAAAAACCAGGAAGTCTCAACTGGTAGAAGATGCAGCAGAACACCTCAGCAACACAAACCACCAAAAATACCTATCTTACCTCCCCCTCTGCTTCTACACAGCTTTCTCAATTTCAAGCCCAACTCAAATCAATTATTTGTGGCTTAAGAGTCCATAGCAGCCAAGTCTTGGATGAAAAAGCCTTCTGAAGCATTAGCATGAACACTGGGAGGTTAGTCATGCTTTTCACACACATCCATCAGGACCAAAGCTCACCTGAGAGGGAGACAACATTCACCTCAGTTTTCACAGGCAGCACGGGCCATCACAAACCACCTCCCACACTGTATGCAAAGAAGATGACTTTATCCTAGATCTCTAACAAATAAGTGGCAATCTTGTCTTGGCAAGAATTTCAATATCAACATAAGACATCACCTGGCATGTGCTTCCATCCAAGGGAAGAGGGAAGGAAACAGAAAAATGACAAGCCAAATCAGAGTCGATTAGGGCATTACAGAAAATAAATTATAACAGACTGTAAGAACTGCCAGAACAGATTTAGAAACACCCAACTACGTTCAGTGCCCTGGTAGCAGTCAAGGAGCTCTGTTCAATGAAGCATCAGAGGCAGCTGAGCCAGTGCCACCCAACAGCACCATGGTGGTGATAGCAGGAATCAGCAAAGGTGTATGAAGAGGAAATCATGCCTGACCAACCTGACAGTCTTCTTCCACAACGACATAACTACTTCACTGGATGATGGGAAAGCAGTGGATGCTGTCTCCCATAACATCCTCGTGCACAAACTGATGGAGTACAGGCCAGATGAGTGTAAAGTGAAATGGACTGAAAACTGTCCAAAATGCCAGGTTCAAAGGGTTGTGATCAGTGACAGACAGTCCAGCTGGAGAAGAGTCACCAGTGGTGTGCCCCAGGAGTCACTGCTAAATTGTTCAGTACCTTTATTAAAGATCGGGAAGATGGGACTCAATGCACGCTCAGCAAGTCTGCAGATGATACAAAACCATGAGGAGTGGCTGACAGTCCAGACAGGTATGCTGCTATTCAGAGGAATGTTAACAGGCTAAGGAAACAGGCCAACACAAACCTCATGAAGTTCAAAGGCAAATGCCAAATCCTGCCCCTGGGGAGGAACAACCCCATGCACCAGTACGGGCTGTGGACTGCTTGGCTGGAAAGCAGCTTGGCAGAGGAGGATCTGGTGGATAGCACATTGACGTGAGCCAGCAACATGCCCATGCAGCAAAAGGCGGCCAACAGCATCTTGGGCTGCATTAGGAGGAGTATTGCCAGCAGGTCAAGGGAGGTGATCCTCAACCTCTGCTCAGCACTGGTGAGACCCATCTGGAGTGCTTGATCCTGCCCTGGGCTCCCTCAGTGCAAGACAGATGTGAATATACTAGAGTGAACCCAACAAAGGGCCACAAAGATGATTAAGGGACTGGACTATCTTCATACAAGGAAAGGCTGAAAGAGCTGGGAGAAAGCTCGGGGAGATCTCATTGATGAGGGCATGGAAAAGACCAAGTGGTGCCCAGTGAAAGAATGAGAGGCAGCAGGCACAAACTGAAACAGAACAAATTCCACTTAAATATACACACACGCACACTGCAAAAGTGATCAAAAACTGGAACAGTTTGTACTGAGGGGCTGTGTGGTCTCCTTAGAGGTGCTCAAAACCCAACTGGGCATGCAACTTGATGTAGCTGACCCTGCTCTGAGCAGGAGAGTTGGACTAGATGATTCCAAAGGCACCTTCCAGCCGCAGCCATTCTGGGACTCATTCGAGCCAAAGCTATACCTTAGGTGGCAGCTTTCTGTCATCCAGCCATGACAGCTTTCCAACATAAGTAGGGAACTTCCCAGATGGTGCTTTTTGAAGGTTTTAACCCATTTTCAGGGGCACAGGATCGATTAAATCAACAATGCTAAGCAAAAAATAAAAAAATAAAAAAAAAAATCAACTGGACATCTTTGGGGGAAAGGTGGTTATAGCAGGCTTTATGGGATTGGCCTTGGGCAGTTCAAGTTCAGCTCTTGGTTTCGAGCAAGATGACAACCTGACTAATGAAAGAATGAAACCGATCAAACACGCCAAAGCCAGTGAGCCCCATCAAGACAAAAAGTGTGCTATCTAACAACGCTGCCTCTGACAAAATAGCTCACACTGTTAGCCAGCACAGCAGCGCTGCCGGCACAGGGCAGTCACTGCCGTCACAGGTGGACTCTCCACTTCTCCAAAACTGACACAGCCGGCTCATTCTGCCAACCACGTCCCAGGGCCAAAGCGGAAGGCAAGCCTCCCGAGGCATGTAGCCACCCAACACCCAACTTCATTGATTTTAAACATAGGAAGTCTTGAGCCACTCAAACTCTTTCTGAAGTTGGCTATCATAGCGAACTAAGGCACTCTGGGAGCCCTATTAAAAAAAATACATAAATAAATCAAGGAAAAGAGCGGAAAATATATTGAAATTCTAGCATGCCTGTGTCTTCAATAGAAATAGCCAAGTGTCAGACACTCATCCAGCAAAGAGCACAATTTCACATTCTTGGTACTTTGTTTAGGATATTATAAGACTGTCAGAATCCAGTGACCTTTCTGTAGTAGCCAGAAAAAGACGCAAACCAGATATAAAATAAATGCCATAAAAACCACATTTAATAGCTTATAAACTGAAAAAAAAAAAAAAAAAAGAATCATTTGTGGGATAACTGAAATCCCTGCATATAAAACTCTCGAGCTGTTCAGGAAGCCTTCCTAAAACCTGCAGCAGACCTGGAGGGACAGAGTCCAACATCAAGCAGCAAGAGGAGCTCAAGTTGTGTGCCATGCTCCATAAAGGTCTCTTCAGGCAGGTTTTAGGTCAATTCAGACAAGAAGTCATTTATTGGAACATGAACCCGGGAAAGTTACGTGGCCTCCAGAAGCATCTTGCCAGAAGAACCGCAGTTTACGCTAGAAACTGAGATTTTGCTTTTCCAATTTATCATAACAGACAGTTGCTAGATGCCTGAAACAAACTTTATTAGTACTGTTATTTCCACTTGTACATCTATCACAAAAAAAATCAAAGTTTAGTCTCCTATAAAACTAAGCTAACATTTTTGTCATTATGTATGAACACATACAGAGTTACAAAGGTATTTAGTTTTATAGCAGACAGAAGGCTTACACTAGAGACAAAAGACAAAGACACAATCTTATCCTTTTAACTATCATATCTTTCTTCACAACTACCTCAAAATCAGGTGTTGGACTGAAGGAGAAAGCTCCTTCCAATTGCTTTCCCCTAGAAACATTCCGACAACTTTTAAGATAGAATTCTAGCTATTTTAATAGTAATACCATAGTATACATTTGGCTACCAAAGACAGATCTTAACACTGAAGAAGTAGTTTAGGTGTTTAAATGTTGAACAATAAAAACACCTCCATAAGTGTTAAATGTAACTGGTGGTTCTAAGAATGTTTTTTTTTTTTTCCACTTCAGCACCACATAATTCCCTGTTATTCTGACCTGAGTCACTGATGACAACCCATATGCTCAAACAGAGACCTGGTGGACTCCCCATTGCCCTTAAAATTCTAGTCCCCGATTCCAAAACTGCAAGACACGCACAAGGTGAGCACCAGGGTTTGGCAACCAAAGATAAATCCCTCCTGGCCAAGAGCCTCACTGCTCTGCAGTCAGGCTCCTTCTTCTGCGCTCTGCATCTGCTCCCATGATTCGCTCTCCTGTTTACACAATGTGACCATAATAACCTGCTCCCTGAAGATCAAAGTATTCTTTTGGGGTACAGATGTGGATTTGGTCTTCCTCACACTGAGTAGGGAAGTGCCTCACATTTCCCACTATTGGGGAAACCACTCTGACCACTAGTCTTGTGCAAAAAAGTACTTACCTTCCTTCCACACCCCAACAGCCACCCTCCAGGAGAAGCAGCCTAGGGACTGAGCCCTGAACAGGTGGAAACATAGGAGTATTTCCTTCTCATGGTGCCCAAGACCAATCACTAGATAGGCACTCATGGTGCCCATCACTAACGGGAAGTGGGAAACCTGCAAAGTTCTATTTCCACCTTAACCCAAGGATGCTGTGATCCCATCCTGCCTGTATTCACATGGTCCCTTCCCCCTGCTCTGCACTTCACTTAAATTAGTACTTATTTATACTACTGGTGAATCAGATAAAGGGAAAACAGCCCAGGAGAAAACTATTTAGTGTCAAGTTTATCCCCCTAAGATGGCTCACTGCAGGGTCAAAGGAGCAGGACTGCACCAAACACAACTTAAATCAACATCTACATCGCTGTTACAGACCAGATCAGGAGCATGCTACTCAGTGAAGCCCCAAACCATCCTCTTTTATCATGCTTCAGTTCACAATGTGGAGCAGTTTCACCGAAACTACATCAAAGATATGCAGCCCAGGAACACCCTTAATGCATGCTAATCTTTAACAGGCATTAAGTCCATGGGATGAGACTAGAACGAGGACGATACGAAAACATCCAAAACATGCAATATGAATGGCAGGACCCTTAGACCAGCAGTTTCCCCCTACAGATCATCTTGCCCCCTCACCACTTGCTGCTCTGCACATAGCTGAAATCTGCCATGAAACCACATCCTAACATAACTCATAAATATGAGGCCACTGGATTCTTGTCAACTCTGATGGTAGAGATGCAGTTCCAAGCTGTTAAGAAACTGAATGGGAAAGCAGTGTATTTAACAGAGGGAGACCATGCAGTCTACACCTATTTTACAGTACAGTCCACCACAGTCGTCAATAGGCTTAAGTCACACTATACAGAATAGCAGATGCTTAATCAGCCACACCATGTGGAGTCATCACTCTCATGCTCCACGTGGAAGACTCGCAAAACAGTTGCATCACGAGGACTACTGAAAGCATCACAAGTATGATGTTCTACTTTCACAGTAGCTCAAAAGAAGGTCAGGCACCTCCTGAACTGCCTCGGAAATAGCAGTGACACATAGGAGAGCCATTTCTACCCGTGCCTACTCCCAGGCGAGCCATACCTGTCGTGCCAGCTCCAGTCCTGGTAAACAGCTCTCTTCCGAAGTGGTCATATTGCTTCCTGCTCCTCAGGCTTTGATCCCCTATATGCCAGCCAAGCAAACTTCTGCTGCCACAAGGAAGGGATGGGGCCAAGGAGGCACTCTGTAGTTTGAGATAATGTCAACCTCACACATTCAAATATTGACTTAAGGTCTTGTTTTAAGCAAAGTGCCCTGAGCCATCAGGATTTTTTCATTAGTTTATTATAAAACAACAGAATGCCAACGGAACTGAAAGATTGTCATGCCATTCTATCTACATTTTCTTTTAAGCAATTAACTCCCAATTTGCTCCGCGTATTCCAGTAGCGGGTTATTTCAAAGACACAGAACCTAAATCTGTAAAATATATTAGCTTGAATGCTGGGCAAACAAACATTGCTTTCAAAGCAATAACAAATACATGCTGTTGGACCCAAGTTGTTTCTACATAAAACCAGCTCAGCTGTGTCCACCCAAACTCTGGGAGTACCAGGAACACCCTACTGCCACCCAGCAGGGTGCTTGGATCCCAACAGGATTTGCTCCATTTGAAGCAACAGCCTTCATACTCACGCCAACACACCCCACGTCTCAGAAGGCTCATTAGGTTCAGCGCAGCATTAGATGAGCCATGGCAAGCAGCCACCATGCTGACGAGTCAGGCCAAATTCCCCAAGACTTCTTTCCACTTCCCCAGCATAAGAGCTGATCAGACAGAGCACCATCCCCACCCGAGCTGTGCAAACCCAGCGCTGTACCGGGGCAGCTCAGTCCTCCAGCCCCAGCCCCCTTTCCTCCAGCGGAGTAAAAAAAAAAAAAAATTTTTTTTTTAGGAGGGAATTTAAAAAAAATCAAAGACCATAGCAATGGTTATCAAGAAAATGTATCGTTCTTCTGGAATACAGTATATATTTTCTATCACAAGTTACCACCAAAACCATGCTGGATATACCAGGTGGTTTACAAGATCAGTTAGAAACTTAATGAGTACCCTAGATGCTTACAGTAAGGGTATTTTATACTGTTATAAAGCTAGCTCTTAGGAAAAAAGAATGAAGTCAGAATAAACACACACTGGGGGCAGGGAACACCACACACAGAACAACAAAACAACTTTCAAACATACTGTTTAGGTCTCACAATATCCAGTATCACAGTTGGGCCATTGCTTGCCCAAACTTCAGCATCAGCAGCCCAGCTACTGTCAGCTTCCCATTTTGATTAAATACTACGAGCTTCAAGGCAAAAAAAACTACCATTGGAAGAGGGGAAGGAACAAGTTGGAACAAAAAGTAGTTCTGTTATTTTCCTAAAGTATGGGGTTCCACTGCATTTTATACTTTATGATAATGGAGACTTTACTGCATCCTTTCAGTATATAAAGGGAACTTGTAAGAAAGATGGAGGGTGACTTTTTACCAAGGTCTGTAGTGACAGGACAAGGGGCATTGGTTTTAAACTGAAAGAAGATAAATTTAGGCTCAACGCTTCTCCCAAAAACACCTTCCCGCTGCTATGCCACTGACATTCCAATCATGAACTCTCAGAGAGGACGATCCCCAGCCAGCTCCTGTTGCTGTCAAAGCCAGTGATAAGGCGATTTGAGCAAAGTTTTGCTTTTATTCTTTTCTTTCTTTCTGCTCTGCGGTATCTGCTATTTTTCCTTCCTCCTTTTAGAATTTGATCTATGCTGCATCACCCTGTTCTAGCACAAACATTTTCTCCTTAGAGCAACAATCCTTCTACAGCAATAGCTTGCCTAAAAAAAGTAAAATAAAAACAAAAATAGCAGTCCACCTATGACACAGTCAAAAGCCAGGAGCCTTGGTTCTGTCAGCACAGAACTGGTCCATCTGGAAGCCGCCCTGGATCCTCCTGGCATTTTTAGATTGGGCAACTCAATGGTGCATTCTCCAAGAACTGACTCACCACACGTCTTTAATAAAAGATTATGTCTAAATTTACAGCCTGGTAAGAATGGCTGAAGTAGTTAGGAAAAGGAACAACTGAAAAATGTAAAAAAATGTACATTTTTCCTTCCAAACTATTTCAAGTAATGAGAAACTCATTGCATTCTAACAGTAACCATCTCAAACACCAGCTTCTCGAGCTGGCTCCCATACAATTAGTGAGATGTTTTGTGAAGGAAATTAAACAGTATAGCAGAAACCCTGCCCAGCAGCCTGCCCTGAAGCATTAAAGATGCAAACCACACATGCCTCATTTTCCAAATCCAGGCTCCCATAATTTTCTAGACTGCATTCCAGTGCTTACCACAGTGTATGACAGAACACACTTAAAAAATTAGGAAGTTTGTCAATTTTCACTTCCCTAAAGCAAATCATTTCCACACATACCCTCATAATTCACAACTGTATCCTGTAGATAAGTCATCACTACCAGCCAGCTGCAAAAAAAAAAAGCATTTTAGTGACATAGTCCTCACTGCAGGTACATTAAGCCAACTCTACAAGAAGCATCTAACCATGCCTTCTCCAATATTATCAGAAATACTTGTCTTAAACTCAGTCACAAACAATAAACACTGAAATTGTGGATTTGCTTTTACCCCCTGCTTCTGTGAGCAGGAATTGCCAGACTTCTCCCTTCGTAGCAAAAGACGACACGAAATAGGAAGTATTAGAGTAAAACCTCTACCACCTACAGGTATTTGATACTACCTTGTATGGACAGAAGAGGTCAAAATGTTTCACCCGGGATGTCACGTTAAGCAGAAAGTGATGTTTTGTGCTACTTGCCATTTCCTTCAGTCTGACTACAGCTCACTGCAAGAAATCAGCCTGGAAATGAGAGGTGACACCTGCAGGAAAGGTAGCAAACGTCTTCATAAGCAAAGGTGAAAAACTGCTATTAATGTAAAACACAGAGAAAACCAGGGATCTTAGAGGGCACAGGGGAACGTACCTTAAAGAAAATGTGGTGTGCTTTTTTAAATCATGACTCAGACACTGTTCCATATATAGATTTACACCTCTTCCTCCGTTCCTTCCCTTAAGTTAATTTTATAACATCCATTTGGCAAAACATTCAAGGTGAGTCACAAAACAACAAATTACAAAAGCTGCTGAAACAAAAGTATGCCATAAAGCTCTGAAGAACAAAAAGATCACACCTCATTTAGATTTAGATCAAATCCAAAGCACCAAATAAGCAATAAAAGTACCACGGGGTCAACACCATATTTATAGGTTTTTCCCTTAAAACCTCCACTAGATAATTAGATCACAAAAGTTCACCTGAAGCTGAAGACTGTTGCTTATCCTCATTAGAATTCTTTTTACAAAGTCATTCCCCTCAAAAAAAAAAAATTTAAAAAAAAAGAATTGTATTTGAATCTTACAGACGTTTCCTTCCTTCAATATCAGGACCCCATGTTACTACAAAAGCTTCAACTCCTCCTACAGATTTTTTTCAGGACTCTTCTAGCCAAAAAGGACAGCATGATCATAGTTCCAGGTTATGAATTCATGAGTTACAAAAACAAGAAAGTCTCTGAAAGTCCTTTGGGTTTAAATCAAAAGAAAAGTCCTTTCACGTTCTACAAAAAAAAAAAAAAAAATTTAAAAATGCTTTGATAGATGGCCTACAACTTGGCACACATCTAATTCAAAATGACAATTAGTATTTCTGCAAACATGGCAAGAATCTGTCTTTGAAATAAATTTATAGGAACTTAAAAGCATCGTTCGGAGCATGCACAAAGTGTTCTTTAAAAACAGGCATGATGCAATAGTCTGAATGGTCCCAGATTGGTATCTTGCAAAAACCACAAAATATGCTTAGCATTAAAACAGGGACAAGTGTTCCTGTCTGACTGACTGTGCCGTTAGGATGGTCCATACTAATTATAATTAATAAAGGTAATTTACTGTTTAGAGTGGACATTTTAGTCAATACAAAAAAAACCTGAACTGTGGATGGAAAAGCACAGAGAGAAATCCTTATGCAATGGATTTCTGCAAAAGCCAGTCCAAACCGCAAATGCTCAAGGGCACCCTACAATCTCAACCAAGTAGTTTTAAAGGAGATAAAATTGCTTCATTAGCTCAGTTACGTTCTAAAAGTTAGGAGATCAAGTCCTTTAAATGTCCATTTGTAACTTGAATTTAGAAGGATTTAAGTGTCCCTTATTAAGACCATGTTCTAAACCTGCATGGCTTGCAGTACTTCAATCACAGAAAAACAACTTTTGAAAGGACCTCAGAGATCGCTTACTCTGACCTGGTCAGAGCAAGGCTAACTTCAAAGTCAAGCTGGGTCACTCAAGGCATTGCCCTGCTAAATTCTGAAAGTCTTCCAAGGATAAAACAGACATCCCGGGCATCCCTTCTGGTATTCAATTCTCACAGTAATTTTTCCCCATTATATTCAGTAGGATTTACCACTGTCCTAACCTGCCGCCGCTGATTTACAGTCTTTCAGTGATTCTCCAAGGAGCATATGGCTTCCTCTTCTCCAGGCTAGACCAACTTCTCATGCACTACACACACTAGCCTCCTACCCACGCTCGACTCTCCAGTTTGTTGGCATCCCCCTTGCATTTGAGGGGGAAAAAGCAGCAAAAATGAACACGGTATTTTAGAGACAGCCTCATGAGTGCCAGGTAGTGGGGAACAACCGCTCCCCATGAGCTGCTAGCTACTGTCCTGCTTGTGCCACCCGACAGACAGCGAGGTTGTTCCCCCCCTAGGTGCTGGATTATGCATTTGTCTTTTTGACAGCAGGAGGTTCCTGTTAGCCCACTCCCCCAGGACTACTGCAGCATGTCACACATCCCCACCTCATTCACTGTGGGTTTTTTCAGGTACATGAACATAATGGTGAGCACTTGAAGAAGCCAGGCTCACGTGAGCATCCCTATCGGCCTGCCCTCCTGCTTCACTCCTAGTTCTTCCCCTGTACACCCATTTGGTTGAAACATGCCAAAAGAGTACTGTCTCAAAAATAATAGCTTTCCTTTTTTTTTTTTTTCCCCCCCAGAGTCAGCACTGAAGCACCCAAATCACAGTCCTCCCTGAGGAAAAGACTTGGGGACTGCCCCAACCCTCCTGCTCTTTTAACCTGATGGTTGGCTGATCACCAAATATGCAGCTTGGAAGCAGCTACAGCATGTGCTGTGTCTTGCACAGCTAATTGATAGTAACACAGAACGATCGGTATTTAAAGAATTTGGGGAGGGAGCAGAGGCATTATGGGACATTATGAAAAGCTGTCTGGGGCAAGGGATACTGGTCACTGAGGTCAGCAGACAAAGCACCCAAACGCAAGTTCGTAGAAAGCTAACCCACACCTCCATCATTCTCAACACATTTGCTTGAAGTAGTAGTTTGGATTCCAGAAATATGAAGGAAATCCTTTTGACCATCACCATATATTTCACAACTACCAGGCACAACCCTGATGACCCAACTACACACAAACAAAAAGTAAAATCAAGAGGAGAGAAAAAACAGCAATATAACCTCAGCTTTTTAAAAAAAACCCCACAGGTCAGGATTTACCACTTCAATAGCTGCTGAGAACTGCGAAAGCATGATACAGCAGTGTATATCAAGATCCACCAACTCTGTCTTGGTAGGAAATCAGCATGGTCTTCTGGCGCATGGAGATGGCAGGCTGTGTCTTACCCTACTGACAGCCTCTCTCATGTTTCATAAACAGCTTTTTTTCACCTGCTATTCATCAAGCCAGAGGCTTCCTGTTACTAGTTATCTACCAGGGCAGGTTTTCTTCTACTACCTACACATTAGAAGTCATTTATATTACAATCCATCTATGTTTTTTTATGATTCTCTCTCAGTAAGGATGCAGCATTAAGATTAAAAGACCAAACCCTCTTCCCACAAAATAAGCATCTAGTAAGAGAAACTGTGAAAATTAGAGGGAACTTTTTTATGCACTCTCAGTTGTGCTTTTACTTGAGAACCACCACACTGTTAATTCACATACAGCCCAACAGCACATACAGCTACAAGAAATGCCTTCAAGCTCTCAAGGGATTCCAAACTGAGATGTAGTTTCCAATTTCCCCACTTCCCTGCACCACAGCTGGTATGCAGTAAAAGCAGATCCTGTTAGAATCACAGAATCACTTTGGTTGGAAAAGACCTTTAAGATCATCAAGTCCAACCTTTAACCTAACCCTGCCATCCCACCACTAAAACATGTCCCTAAGCACCTCGTCTACCCTTCTTTTAAATACCTCCACGGATGAGGACTCTACCACCTCCCTGGGCAGCCCATTCCAGAGCCTGACAGCCCTTTCGGTGAAGAAGTTTTTCCTAATATCTAACCTAAACCTGCCCCTACTTAGGCTTCTCATAAAAACATTACATTAACATTTTCACATTAACTATTGCTTTCCGCTTCACAGATGAACTCTCTTTTCCTCTGCTGAAAGACAAGGTATATTTTCAGTACCACATGTAGCTTGACTCAGGGAAACAAAGGACCATATTTGATTTTCAAGAGAAAAACGGCACCATTTGTAAGAGTTTATGCTTAATAAAAGGACTTTATTCTGCTGGTTGCACTTTTCTGAAAGATCTGCTGTCTCCTTAGCTACCATACCTGTGACAGTATGGGATTAACATACTTGCTTTTGTCCTCATGTCTACAAAAGACTTACTCCCCTCAGCACTTTCACTGCCCCATTTCAGAATGGCGTCTCATTTTACCTGGCTTCGGAACAGCACTAAGTCAGATGAAAACAAAACAAAGTGTTGTTTGGGACACATGGCCCCCTCTTCAGATATTCATCTGCCGACACTCCCAGGCAGCTTGCAAAACTAGATGAATTTGTGAAGTCTTGTACTAAAAAACTCAGAACAAAAGAATATTCTTCACTTAACCACTTAGGAAACCAAATAGATGGGCTTGCTTTTCAGGAACAGTTGCTTTAGTCATTTACAGAGAATGCAGTTTCTTACACCTAATCCAACAATCTGAGGATGAAGGAATGACCCTGGATGCTCTCTCCCTGCTCGTTCCCATGCTGCTGCCTCTTCCCTTGTGCTGACCTCGCAGTTGTGCTGCTCCAGGGTGTGCCGGTTTCGTTTGCTGCCAAATCAGCCAGCTGGTTCTCTTCCAGTTGGATTCAACTCTGGCCAGTGTCTTGAACAAGATCATCCCATGGACACATGATCACTAAATCTGCCAAAAGGGAAGATTAAAGAATGCACTGCTATGGGCATCATCCAGAGGATTGACCATATCAAGAAATGATGGATCTAGCACTTCCCTTGGCAATTTGTTCTGGTAGTTAAAAACTTCCCTGAGAGAAACATTCAGATGTTAAAATGAGTGCAAACAGGTATAATTTACCTTCAGTTTTAGGGAGGCTTATTCTAGTTAATCTTGCACTTATTGATTTATGACCGTACTAAATAAGCCAAACTCCATAAAAGCATTTAAGCGGTGAGAATGTTGAAGTCCAGCCCAACTGTGGAAAATCAGGATATAGGAGGACAGAACCTTTCCCCCCCCTTTCTTCATACTGTGCTCGGTCTTCTTCTCAAAATACGCACATTACTGAGGACAACCAAAACCAAAATCCACAGAAATACAAAAAACACCTTAATTACAACTTCTAGCTGTTTAGGAACTATTTTCTCTTTAAAGGTATTATTAAACCAATAAAAAAAAGAATGCAAGTTAGAGGCACAGTTTAAAAAGGGCACTTGGCGGCCTTAAAATGGATGGGGGAAGATGACAAGGAGTTTAAAATAAAGGCATTTTAAAATCAGGAACAAAAGCTGTGAAATAATCAGCTTGCTGGATCATAAACACTTAGGGAGAGCAATTAATATAGACACTCAGAATAAGCTCATGACATTTCAGCTTGGATCTAGTGCAAAGTAACTGCAGGCTAATATGGAAAAGGAGAAACACTCTCCCTTCCCTGCCTCCTGAAATACAGTCCCATCCACTCTCTTGCACAGGAGCTAATGACCAAGGCCATTCAGCTTGCTGACATGATGGCAAAGCTGGCAAAAGTGTTTCTTCCATACCAACCAGCTTATCAGCTCACACTGTGGACTCACAACTACTAGAGCCATGGCAAGCCAGCAAGAGGCCTTGCAAAGCTCTGAGCTCTGGACCTTTTTGGCAGCAGCCTGAAGTTATCTCTGCCGAAACACAGCGTGAAATTGCACCCACAGGATGACTTCAGGAGAAGGGAGATTACATGCAAAGCAGCCTTAAAACAAATCCTTTCATAACTAAAGATACAAGTTCAGAGTTAATTGATGTGATTTCCCTTTACCAGAGAAGTGAAAGCTTCATGAAACTAGCAGCTTCATTTTTTCAGTCAGCAAAGATGGAGACTTTTCTCCCTCCCATCCCAAAGATGCATTGAGTAGAAACAACTGAAATCATTCAGAGAAGTTTGCGTATTGTTCTGCAATTGTTTTGTATTTTTACTGAAAAATGGAGAGATAACACAGCTTGGGAAAAAAAAAAACAAACCTATGTGGAGTTAAGGTAAACTGGTATGTTTCCAATAAATCCACAATTGAACTACAGAGCTAAAATTGGAAGACAATCAGTTCTGTCAGGCACAACTTCGATGACTGCTGTAAATGTGCTGCAGCTGACACTGCTGTAAGTAGCAACCTCACCCTCCTCCTGCTTCCATTCACTCTTTTTGCATCCATGAGCTTAGTCTCAGTTTCTGGAGAGCCAGCCTGGCTGAAAGCTAATCCAGGAAGACAAGGAAGTGTTGTAAGACTCATCTCGTACAAGCAAGGGAAGAGGACAATACTCACCAGCCAGAGGTAAGTGAAGGGTGAGGCTTTATTTCAGTGCCAGCTTAAAAAGATAGACAGTCAAAAACATTTGACTAAGACTGACCACTTAGTAATTTTATCCAAGAGGTAGAAACTGATGACTTAGGAGTCTTCTTTAAATGGTAAGTCAGGCAAGTTTCCAGGAACTTGGGCAAAACTGCCTTTTTAATTTAGAACTAAAAGTCATTAATAACTCCAATCCACAAAAATCTATTTGCAGCAGCTGAGACTCAGCTGCTGCAGAAGCAAAATGAAAAAAAAAAATGAGACTACCTAGCATTGCTTAATTCCAAAACCATTTATGTATTCCTTTACTGTCAAAAAGTATCATGTTCATGGTGGTTTAGGTACTGTTAAGAAAACAACATGAGCTTAAGTTATTTAAATAGTTTAAATTAATACTTTCTCTAGTTGAAGCAATAAAGGTGATAAAATTCATTTTGAGTTTCTTAAAAATAACGTCAAATTTAAACTCAATGTTTACAATCACAAAGCTCTTCAGCACTGAGGCACACAAGCAAACAGATCTCTGCTTCCTTCTCCAGAGTTCAGAGCTCCAGCTGCAACCCTCCCCTGTAACATCACAAGTCAGCACTGTCCAAACTGCTGGAATTAAAGGAAAATGGTTCTTTTTTTTAATAATTCAAAATATTAGATTCTAACTTATTCTACTAAAAGCAATCCTGCCTAATACCTTGAGCATGTTATAGGCGATATATATTCCTTTAAGAAAAGTTAACTTCATATTCTAAATGACCTTGTATTATATTCTCTCCAGTGTACATCACCCCAAATGTGGAAAGATTTAACTCATTTGGCAGACACATACTGTGACTTCTCCTACAGTCTGATTTAGGAGTCTGGCAGGGACAGGTCTTAAATTTTTCAGGAAATGCAGATATACTGTTCAAAAATATATACAACGCTTTGTTTTCTTCATTCAAGATTTCTGAAAGAGGAACATTTCAGATTGATTTTATATAAAGAATGTCAATTCTGCATATGGCTAGAGCAGTAAAACATAATCCCACCCAAAAGTACTTGTTGGCATTAGTCAGAGAAAGTAAATAGCTGTGCTGGTGTCACAACATTATTCAAATGAATTGAAGTTTACGCTAAGGAAGACTGAATAATCTAGGGTGAGAAGAACCTATGGAGTCCCTCTAGCAAACATCCTGCTCAAAGCAAGGCTAGCATCACAATTACATCTTTGGTATGCTTTTATTTAACACAGCAAGGGATCACTCCAGGAAAGAGGCGACTGAACAGGCAGTTTTACTACTTCAGCCCTGCTAACAATCAGCGTGATGGGACAGCCGAGGGCGATGCACAAGCAGGGTTACCCTCGCACCATCGCAGCGACAAAGTTACGTAAAACTATTTCTCATTGCTGCACAACCCAAAAGATAAGGGACAGCAAAGGCACAGGCATCCCCTTCACAGGAAGCAGTGCACGTTTTAGATCGTTAGCAAAGTCACAATTCAGAGTGGAATAGAAAAGCTACGTTCATGGAAAGAAAGAGTGTCAGGGAAGAAAAAGCTGGATGTAATTTAACTACATTAAAAAACTTGCTTACTTTTTTTTTTTTTTTTTTTTTTAAAAAAAACGAACAAAAAACCCCAAAAAAAACAACTTTAAAAGGAAAAGGGCTAAACCCCTGTAGTGGACCAGAGACATTTTAAGTGCCCAGCAATGAATTTCACCTGGTCAACTTAACTCACTTCTGTCAAGATGACCTAAGTCACTTTAAGCACTTTCATTGCTGCTCTTTCCTAAGAGATCACTTTTATGAAACCAGGCTAGAGAAACACCGGACAAGAAGTCATATGTGACAGCACCTCCGAGGAAGCAAATGGATGGGAAGAGCAGAGCGATGACAGCCAGAGCGGGACAGCCTGGGCAGCCGCCTCGCTTAGCCCGACAGTATGGCATGCCTGACCACAGGTTTCCTGTGTTTATGGAACAAAAACCCACTAAGGGACAAAAAAAAACCCTAACACAGGCAGACAACGGCATAAAGAAGGCCAGTGAAGGTGAGACTTCAAAGGGAATATCCTACCTAGCTGAAACAAAAACTCTAAGAACTGTTAGGAAAAGAAAAGAAACCAAGACAGCAAGTAGACTTACACCCCTGCATGTAGTTAAGTCTTTAATAACATATACACAGTCCTGAACAACTCTCCACAAGATGAAAGTGCTATCAAAATTAAAATAGCCATCCAATAAAGGGGACTGGCACCCAGAGTGGCTGGCACACGAGGAAAGCAGATGTTCAGAGACTTCTCAGTCTGAAGCCACCAATCAATCATCCACCATTTCTCAAATATACAAGGCAGTCAGGCAGAACAAGCAGCAGCTTTAGGGAAAAAACCTCATGCTGAAAGGACATATTTTGCCCACACACCCCCATTCATGCTAAACAGGGACTCTCACTGCCACAGGTAGTTGTGGAGGGCAAGAGCCACGTTCCTCTTTATCCTGCTTTGTAGAAGTCCCCAATGGTCCATCCCATCTATAAAGAAGGTTGGGTGAAACTACAGACACTTTTGAGCAGTCCATAAATTACTTATTGCCAGACCACGTTTTTTTATAAAAAAACAAAGAACTTTCCATATCCTTTTCCTCCCTGCCTGCCCCACAGACAGGACTCCCAGCACAGCAGCTCTTACACTCCTGGAAAAACAAAAAAGGAAAGAGCTGAGCTGACAGAATCTCTAGCACCTTTTGATGGGATTTCTCCTCTGCCTTGATCCAAATCCAATATCCATTAAATCTTTTACTGTTACAGTTATTATAATTTGGTTTCCCAGTAACTCAGGCACCTCTCTTCCAGAGGCCAACTTTCCATCATTTTCCCTTATAGTTTTGTCTAGAAAAAAGAAAACGATAATAAGAAAGCACTTTGCTCAACATTGCCAGCACAAGTACAGTCGGTCTGTCAACATTAGGCTCCTCGAGTACCCTAGTACAGCAGGGTTGCAGTAACTTCTACTTCTGATTAAGTCATCTTATTTTTCAGTAGTTTACTGTGAATAAAGTTCAACCATGCATTGCATCTTACATATTTCTGGGTAAAAATACAAGCTGAAGGACTCTTGATCTATCCTACTCCTCTGTTGGTTTTTAGTCATTTGTTTGTTTTTAAAATTAGTAGAGAACAAACCTTGAAGTAATGTTTCAACTGGTTCTTGTAATAGTACTAGGGAATCCTGAAACAATCTGTCCCTGTGACAATACGTTAAAAGTATTCAGTCTGCTTACAGAAACCTTCTAGATTTTTTTTTTCTGTTGCTAACATGAAGAAAGCAAAAGGCTTCACACAAACGTAATGTTCAATTAAATAGTTTCTGTAGACCAAATATATTTATGTATAGGTATACTTGTTCTGTTAGCAATAAAGTATGGCTTCTTAAAGTATTCCAAAGTTTTCTAAAGATGAAATGCAGAATAATCCAAATGTACTAACTCGCAGGAACCACAAATCAAAGCTTGCACAAATTTTGGGAAATAAAAAAAAGGGGGCCAGAAAAATGCATATAGCCAAGAAGATACTGACAGAAGTCCAGCAGATTTCAGTGTACCACTGTGGCAATCGATCAGCTGCTGCTAGAATGTATCATTCTTAGTTGTGAAGCCATATAAAAATTAGTTGGACACTGCAAATTTAGGTGAACTTTCCTGTTAACGTGCAAGCAAACCATTTCTTAACTACAATTAAGAAAATTACCGGTTATTGACCCATAGAAGTAAACTGGACAGATATTACAATGCACCAGTATGTGGAACTCTACCTCCAAGTGGATCTCAACCCAAGACAGCAAAAAGATATTCAATCAAATGAAGTTTTTTCCCCAGAACACCTGAATACATTTTTTCCTTTAATTAATCTATTTCTCTATTTGTAGAGCCATATATTGAATCCACATGATTAATCTAAGCACAGAAGGCAAAGAATTGTAGTGCCAGAGCTTAAGCGTGTAACTGGGCATCCCTACTACCTTTATGTGCTCCAGCGTTCACCATCTCTGACCACATCCTCCTCCCCATCTTTCAAGTGCCCACATGACACGTGCTCTTGCAACATTAATTTCCAGCTACTGCAAGAACATAAAAGAACCTGTTCCAAAGCATTTTGTATTTCTGCCCTTCTCCTTTTGGTTCCTCCAGAGTCACAAGGCCCTGTTCTTGCTTTTCCATAAATCTCTGAAACCCTTGAGTTTGTCAGACACCTCCACGGTTCCTTCCAAGCCACCTGCTACGTGTAAAACCTCTTTCATAAGCTGACATAAAAGGCAAACATTGTCTTATCAAGAACCAGCTCTACCATGACATCATTAATAATCAAATAACGACTTCTCAATGAGGCTATTACTAAATATAGCAAGTGCAGTGCAAGCTGCAGTTAGTTCCTTTTCCACTCTTACTTTCAGAGATGTTTTACCGTACATTCCTCCCCACTTTCAGTCACAAGAGAGGAACACCTGAAAATCTGAATAAAGGCTGACACCTTCATAGAAAATCTGTTTAAAAGGCTCTGGGATCATTCTGCAATCATTTGTAGAGGTTTGCCAGCATTCTGCCAGAAACGGTTCTGTAATTGCCCATGCACACAAACTGTTACGGTTGTAACAACCCATGCAGTAAGAATACTTGACACAGAGGGCACGCACCCACTCAATTCAGTCACCTCTGGAAGAGTAATAATGTGCTCACTACTGTAACGACAAGAAGCAGAGAAAGAAGCCACACTTCACAAAAGGTAAGGAAAAAAATACATAAAACATCATGTAGTAATCACTAGTCATAATAAAGGTCCGAGTCCTGTTTCACAGCCTTATACAGTATTCCTAACTGCATACTAGTAATTTTAATAACCCAGACCTACCACATGTCAATCCTCAGGTATTTTGCATTTCAGCATTACACAGTCCGAGTTCAAGATGTTTAATTAGCATACTAAACCTTTATGCTACAGGGACTACCATCGGCAGGCCACCACAACGGCCTAGGTAGACACTTCTCATTAAGACAATGCAGGCCAAAAAAAAAGAAATAGCAGTTCTTACCTACTGTAAAAAATCACAAGAAGCATCAAAAAGTGAGTTCTTTAGAGTTTGGTTTGTATCAGAACCTAAACCATCAATTTCACTTTTATATTTTCAGGCTTCACTTTAAGCGGGTTTTGACCACGTAAGATGACTTTCCTTAAAATGAAAACACTGAAATCACGTCTTTATAATCAGGAAGAACACGAGCCAGGAGGAGTGTGTATCACTTCACTAATTGCACGTTTGATCTCCACACCATGCACTTCTTCCCTTCTTTTTATGCACGAGGGGAAGCAAAGCTGTGCAATACCCAAGCATGCTTCCACTTGAAAAGCAGAAATCGCGCTCAAAACGCGGCACGTTTGCACCCAGCAGCGCAAGCACCCGCGCGCCTCTTCACACAAGGCACGAAAGCCACCGTCACACGCACCCCTCCA
>JADKXX010002725.1:0-39707 GCA_017310255.1 Butorides virescens
CTGGATAAGGGAAGAGGGCTCTGGAGAGCGGTGTTTAGGTCACACTTTCATACTTCCCTATGCAGACGCTCTTACAATACAAATTAGATCCTGTACAACTCACTGAGTGTAAACCTGAACTGGCACACATGGTGAAAATAGGAATATACTTTGAGCCGTTGCACGCTTGCTTTTTTTAAGCCAACACCTTGGTGGAGAAATAGGGTGAAGGCGCAGCTCAAACTGAAGCTAGGTTAACAAAAAAAAAATAATAATACCAAGAGGGCTGGACTTAACCAGGACGACTTTTACTCTTCACCAAGCCACTCCAACCAAGCTCGCTCCGACCAGCGCTGGACCAGGGCTCGCCACACGGCTTTAAACCTCGCTCTCCCCACCAAAAACCACGCAACCCCCGGCGCTGCCCCCCCCCCCCCTCCCCCCCCCCCGGGCCCCCGCCCCGCCCCCCCGGGCCCGGCCGGGCAGGAGGGAGCGGCCCCGGCCTCTCCCAGCCCTCGTCCCGCCGAGGAGGCAGCGCCGACCCCCGCACCTGCGGGCACCTGCCGCCGCCAGCTCCCGCCCGCCGGGCCCGGGCCCCCGCGGCAGCTCCCCCGGCCCCCACTGGCCCCCGCCCTCCGCGAAGGCAGCGGGTACCAGCAACGCTCCTTCCCCGGGGGCTTTCGGGGGCTGCCCTGAGGCAGCGGCGCTTCCCGGGCACCCCCAGGTCCGCGCCCTCCCCCTCAGACAAAGGGCGGCGGAGGCGGCGCCGGGGAGCGGGAAGAAGGGGCCGGTCTCGCCGCCCCCCCGCCGCGGCAGCCCTTTCCCCGCCGCGCTCACCCATGCTGCGCCCGCCCGCCCGGGCTCGGCGGAGCGGCTCCGGGTCCCGCCGACGCGCTCAAGCCGGGCACCGCGGCTCCATCCGTGCCGCTACGGGCGTGAAAGGGGCTGCTCCGAGCCGCCGGCGGCCCGGAGCAGAGGCAGCCACAGACCCGTCCCGTCGCTCCCCGCCGCCACCGCCGCGCCTCGCCTCAGGCGAGCTCCGGCACCGGCGGCACCGCCCCCGCCCCGCCCCGCCCGCGGCGGGGGTCGCCAAATCCCGCGAGAGCCGCGCGCCACCGCCCCCACGCCGCGCCGCCGTTGCCAGGCGGGATGACGTCACCGCCCCGCCCTGCGAGGGAAAGGTGTCGCCGGCCGGGGCGGGGGGGGGGGCGCGCAGTTACTCCCGCCCGCTGCCCCCGCGCCGGGTCCTGCTGCGCCGGCGGGAGGAGCGACCCCCCCGCCGCTTTCCCCTGCCCCGGGCGGGCTTTCTGCTTTGCCTCCCGCTCTCTTCTCCTCAGGCCCGCCGAGCAGCCGCCCCCCGCCTCAGAGGGACGACGCCCCCTCCCCACAGGGCGTGGGGGCCCTGCCCTCAGCCCGCGCACCCACCGCTCCCCCGCGGGCAGGCGCTGCCTCACGGCTCGGCACCCCCTCAGCGAAACCCCGGCCCCCTCAGGCCTCCGGGCTGCCCCAAGCGTCCCGGGGCTTCCCCACCCCAGCCCCCAGCAGCCTCCTGGCTCTGGTAGCCCTTCCCCAAAACCACCCACCCTGGGATCATTTCGGGCAGCCCCTTTGTTCATAGAATCATAGAATCACTTTGGTTGGAAAAGCCCTTCAAGATCATCAAGTCCAACCATTAACCTAACCCTGCCATCCCACCACTCAACCATGGCCCTAAGCGCCTCATCTGCCCGGCTTTTAAATACCTCCAGGGATGGGGACTCGACCACCTCCCTGGGCAGCCCATTCCAGAGCCTGACAACCCTTTCTGTGAAGAGATTTTTCCTAATGTCCAACCTAAACCTGCCCTGGTGCAGATTCAGACCCTTCCCCCTCGTCCTATTGCCCATTACCAGGGAGAAGAGGCCAACCCCCACCTCGCTACAGCCTCCTGTCAGGCAGTTGTAGAGGGCGATAAGGGCTCCCCTCAGCCTCCTCTTCTCCAGACTACTTTTGGTAGAAGTCTTTGAGATTTGGGGTCAGGTCTGGCTGCAGGGGCCAGGCCGTTCCTCCTGGCTCAGGGAAGGTGGGACGGGGGTCTGGGGAGAGAAGGGGGCACGTCCCCTTGGCCTTGGAGGCTGCTGCCCGTCTGTGCATGTTTGTGGGGTCGTGCATTGCTTTTGGGGAGCTCATTGGGGCAGTTTGGGGTTTTTTTGTTGGTTTATTTTTTACGTAAGAAAGCAGGAAAGCATTCAAAGCTGTATCAGGCTGCCACTG
The DNA here is from genome assembly GCA_017310255.1 of Butorides virescens. Lineage (NCBI taxonomy): Eukaryota > Metazoa > Chordata > Aves > Pelecaniformes > Ardeidae > Butorides > Butorides virescens. The sequence goes on from JADKXX010002725.1 coordinate 2,233, forward strand.
TTTAGGTTTTTGTGGGAAACTTGGGAATGAGTGAAAACGACTACTTAGAACTAAACTGATTTAAAGAAAAAACAGTGACCCTGAGGCCAAAAGGACAAGTAAACATGGTCTGGTTTTGATGAAAATCAGGGAATATAACGCAGCAGGGCTCTCTGAAATGAAAATATTCTGTCTTCCCTGCTGCAGACTTCCTTTTATGAGTGGTTCAAAATGAGCCATTTCAGCCAAGCTCAGGACAAAATTAGCCTAAAAAGAATGTCAAGTATTTCCAGGAGTCAGCTTTTGCTTAGCATCTTTCTCATGGCATATAAACAGACACTGAGTCAGATCATGAGTACTGAAGACAAAATGTGAAGTCTGAGGGTGTAAACAAGCCTCTGCCGTATTGTATGATATTTTACCTCCTTGGCTGTGCTTTGAGGCAACCTGTGCTTCCATTTCTTCTGACAGCAGAACTGGAAACATACAAGTGATAGTGAGAATTTCCTTGAAGCAGGTACAGCATTTAACACTGATAAATGGCCCCATTTACTCCCCTTAAAAGAAGAATCTATTTTTTTATAAAAATACAACTTCCCCTCACCCCCAGATTTGCAATAGTTAATAGCAAGAGGGGATTTGTGACAGAAAGGAAACATCAACCTTACAGTTTGAAGTCTCCCAGCAACAACTCAGAAAATACCTTCCGTGAGGATGAATTATCCTCGTCTGTCTTTGCTATAGTTTTTTTCCTACTTCCTCTGAAGAGCTGCATGCTAAAAAAAGGATAAAGGATAAGAGGAATTACAAATTTGATGTGATGTAGCAATTTTTACCTTTTTAAGCCCCACCATAAGGCTAAGGATGCATGCACAAGAGGTGAGAAATAAAATACTCATGGTGTATGTCTTCACAGAGGGTTGAAAGGGCTTCTTTCAGGAGGCTGGTCTGAACTAGGGCAGAAGCTCATTCCAGTTTATTTAAGCATGATTACTACCTTTGGGTCAGCCCTGAATACTCATGCTGACATAAAGCTGACCTTGCTCTCCTCTCTTCAGTCTATACATGCTGAAGAGCAAAGCAGCAGCTCTCAGTTCTTATACTCTGTGGACTAGCAAGACGCTGGCTTTTTTAACTTCTCTTTTATTTTTACATGTCTTGATAACTGCAGCCGGGGCTGGCTCAAAGCATTTTAGCTCTCTAAGTACAAAAACTTGAGTTTTATTCAGACCCCATCTGCTCTTGTGGTAGTGCACCAGCATCCAGCCGGTCCTGCGCTTTAGCCTCTGTCTCCTTTTCAGTACCAGTGAGGCAGAAATGGGAGGGTTCTTGAGGGTGCTCCTGTGGCTGCTGAGCTCAAAAGTCCTCTTCTCTCTGGACAACTGGCTGTGCTGCTGCTGAATCCATCATCTGCAGCCCTGTACAATTTTCTGGTTTGCCCACATCTAAAGCTGGGCCTCCTTTGGGGCTTTGGTCTGTGTGTTATGTGTCACTCAACAGTTGTGTCTGCCTCATGCTTCGTTGAGTTTGACAAGACTTCGCTGCAGTGAGTTTTGCAAAAACAGAAGAGTCCGCTCATGTGTAACTCAGAGCAGCACGGGGACCCGTATTTAGCATTCCTCTATGAGTTGGCAATTATAATACATATAAGGGAAATACATCTGCGCCAGGCTGTTAACCATTATGGCTCAACCGTTAAGGCATGTGACCACCTTGGTCCTTTTCTATATGCTCGATGTCTGATGTCATCTGCTAAATGTGTATTTGCCAATAATTACCTTCTAAATGACCTGCAATGAGTTTCTTCCTCGCTTGCCACTTCAATAAAAGCTGAAAACATTTAAGTAGCCATTTTCACTCAGATATTATGCAGTGACGATATTTATACAGTCCTTTGAAAATGCAGTCTTCCTTTTATACTGACAGATATACAGGGAGCACTGGGTCTTGCTTTCTACTCAGTCATTTCTGTCAGTTCAAGCAGAATGTTGAGCATCCATATTCTGACTCTATGGAATTATGGAAGTGCATATTTGTTTCGGAGTATTTTCAAATCCAATTAGGTTCTCCAAAATAACTCATTATTGCCCCCCAAGGCGGAATCTGTTAAAGAAAACTTTTAAAAATGAAAGATTAGCATTTAAAATGCTTTATGACTGAGCTTAATGGAACATCTGAATTTATTGTGTGCTTTTGAGAGAGGAAGAGTTGTGACGTGTCACAGATCAAGAAAATATTCACTGTTAACATCAGTAACTGCTATAATTTTATTTTACAAGAGAGGTCATTGTGTTGAACCTAAATGTAGGTTTATAACATAAAATAAGAATGATGCAATTACTCACCACTGTGTTTTTTTCTCTCACACAAAAAAATAGAAGTAGGCTCTTTTCGTAGTAGTGCTAGAGCAAATGTTTCACTCGAACTTTTTTGCCAGTGTGGTAATCTTAAAATTACTCCATTACTTCCAAATAAAGAAACCTAAACACAGAACTTTCAAAATTTCTCCCTTGAGCACAGAAAAATAAAGGAACTGAGGTTTTTTCCAAACAAAAATCATGTGTCAGCTGTTGCCAAGTTATGGTTTCATGCACATTCGAGTGGCACATGTACTGCAATAATTGTACATTCCATTTTAACCAAGTAATTTGCTCCCAAAGATTCCAGCCACATCAATTTTTCATACTTTTAATACTCTATTGCATTTTTCATGACAGCAGCTTCTTGCACAATAATACCCCTAAAAGTTGACTGGAAGCATACAGCCTCTAGCACTAAGGAGTTAAACAGTCTTGACTGTAAAATTTCACCTTTTGTTTGCAGTAGCAGTTCTTACTAGGTAACATAACATTACTAAAAAAAGACAGGCTTGTGTTTCAGAAGTTAAAACATTATTTAGACGAGAAAACTCCCTCTGCTGGCTTGAAGAAGCAGCAGATATATTTCATCTAAAAAAAATACAAACTGTGGGAAAATATTAATTCAGCACGCACAGTATTTTTCCCTTCTCTGCATACTCATTGGAGAGTGAATCTGCTTATTCCACAGAATGAGGTAGTGCTCTTCTGAAAAAATAAATAAAAAAAAATATGTAAAAACACAGAGCAGTTGTTTTGTAAATACAAAAACTGTATCAAAATGTAGGTTTTCAAGGACAGGGCAAATCAAGCTTGCGCACTAACATTTAATTTGTTTATTTCTTTTAACTGTTGCAGGGGTGGGTTGCATTATTTTAAGAAGCAAAACCAACTTTGTCTTTCTTTTCTTCCTATCCCCCTACAGACACTCTGTTATGTGGCATCTTAACAGCCACTCAGGGGTCTTGGAATAGGCTGGACCCTTTGCAACTACAGCCCAGCTCCCTCCATCCAGGTAAACAGCAACCAGTCGTAGTCTTTCTTGTGGATTATTGCTAAAGGAGGGTTAAATACTGTGTCACTACAGACAGCTGGTGATACTAAGGAATTTGGGGAGCCAGTTTTCAGGCTATCGAAAGAATCACGCACTAGTGCCAGATTTCTCAAGCAGAGGAGTGTAGATCCATGATGATCTATGAGAACTGGTCTGCAAAATAATTGAAAATGGCTTTGTAAACCAACTACACTTGCATTCTTACACATCGAACAAGCAAGCAACCAAAATGGGGGAAATAATATGGACACTGGAAATTTGTCCAATTTTATTTGTCTTTAACTGAAAATTGTTGTGGCAACACCACAAAAATGGTTTGTTGTTTATTGATTGAGTTCTTGGTTGAAAAGGTTGAGGAACATCAGTCAGCGGAAACAAATTCCTCTGTCCTTTGTTTCCAGTTTAACCACTCTTGATTTATTTCCTCCATTATTATCAACCTCTTTAGTCAATCCCATTCTCTTTTCCATAATCAGTTCTAGCCTTGACTAGCAAGTGTGTTTACTTCCCTTGTCTTATTCCATTGCTTCATGCCAAAAACTCCTATGCCTCACTCCATTTTGCTGGGCTGAGCACAAGACAGGGAGCCAGGACAAGTTTCAATTCTGTAGCCTCATTTTGTTATATAAAAATGCTTCCTTCAAATAGGACCCAATGTTGATTAAAACATTATTGGAGATGACAGCTTGTCTAGTACTAAATACTTCTAAAGTCCTGAACCAAGTATTAGAAATGTCACTTCTGTTGCACAGGTATGAAACAAAGGACTTGTAACTGTTGAATCTTGAAAGAAAAGAATTGGGGGAGAGGGGGACATATCTGAAATTCAGGCTAAGTATAGGCAACCTACCCTGATGGCAGCCATTATGTTTTTTTCTTTGACATCTCTTCTGAGGATTCAGTTAATTTATACTGGGCTATTACCACGAATTAATGCAAAGCTGCAAACAGCAGGGAGTTTGTGGAGAAGCTCCTTCCACATCAGGTTGATAAAAACCATTTCAGTTGGGCATGTAGTCCTTAATGGTATAACCATATGTGTAACCATACGTGTAGTTTCACAGATACTCTATTTGATTTAAATACAGGAGAGTTTTCATCTCCACTCTTTGGTTGCAGTTCATCGCACTGTACTTAAAACAAGAAGTGGAAAAAAGCGAACTGTGCTTTTCACTGGCATACTTATCTTTTCTCTAATAAGCAACCACCTTCCTCCTTCCCTTTTAGGTACATTTGGCATCTTGCATTTGTATTAAGCACCTTTGGCAGCCACTGTTTGGGACTTCCTTATATTAACATCTAGCACAAAGAAATCTCATCTCCAGGGTCCAGTGGGCTAATGGTTTCCTTCGGCATCTGAATAAATCAACAGCTGTGGCCTTCAGCCATTTTGTCTTACTACAATAAAAGTAAAGGATAAACTGCTGCTTGTTGTAACAATTCTCACACGAGCTCCGAGAGGGGGAGAAGCAGCCTTTTCTGTGCAGAGACAGCTTCACACAAAATGTAAAGTGTTAGCAATGTAATTCTTCCCTCGCTCCATCAGTAGCAGCAATGTAGTCCTAATTACACTGATCTGAAGATAAAAAGTTTGCTCAGAATTTAGTAAGTTTTATCAAAGCATTTGATACATCATCATGAATACTTGTACCACTATCATGCATGCATGTTATATATTTTAGGGTGCATTTCTGTGACACAGGTAGGACGATGGTGTCAACTGAAAGTGCTCTTATATTCAAATGTCAGTCACTGATACCTGTACAGCCCCTTTGTGCTGTAAGCGTGGTGCCAAAAGCAGCTGAGTCACTGCCACCACAATTGGAAAGTGTCACTCTTCGATGCTGAACTTCTCTTTCTGGCTGTCTCACTCTTGTGCTAGTTCTAGTGCTCACCTGATGGCTTTGCTCAGTCAGTTCAGCTTCCAAATCCAGCAGGAAACTTTTAAAGCGGAGAATTGTTGTCTTCAGACAAGTTTGGGCTTGCAGTTAAACTATCTTTAACTGTCGTTTTTAGAACTCTAAATAAAACCAGTCTATCACCAAAAAAGACTGATCACATGCAGAAATTCTGCACATATTACTTGCACTCAGGGAACTATTTTGAATATGATTGCCTTGGGGGTTTTTTGTGGCTTTGTTGTGGTGTTTCGTTTTTTTTTAATGGAAGTACAGCAAAGCCACACCCTGCAAGCTCCAGGACATGAAGACACAGTATCTCTATAGTAATGTGCTATAGGGGACTCTTGGGAGCCTTTTGGAGAGAGGGATATGGAGTAACCTCTATGTTTACATTTTCCTGTATTGATTTTTCTAAGCTGACAATGCAACGAGTAGTGCATTTTCATCAATATTACAGTCTTCAGTAGAGAGCTCAAGGCAACGGAGTGCAAACGTAGTCTATCGCTTCATGCTTTAAGCTTTACACAATGCCTCTTCTCTCTTCCTTGTCAAACAATGTAAGATTGTCATTAATTTTCTTGAGAGAGGCAGCCTTCTTGTGAGTGCTGTTCAGCCGCTTATGAGTTTATAAATAGCATTCCCAAGGGGCAGTCTGTACATCTGCGGAATAACTGGAGTTGACCACTGTTTAGAAAATTCTATAATGAAATATTACTCCCCCTGACAATTACACACCCTTGCCTTCAGTTATACTGACTGAACTCTAGGATGTGTTGCTATAATCAGTAGATGCTTCTATAAGGTGTATAACTATTTCCAGCAAGCTACTAAATTTTACAAAAAAGTTGGTTTCCTGCATTTTCAGTTCTGAGAGTTATCAAGTAGATTACAGCTGACAAAGCCATTAGGCATTAGTGCAGAGAAAAGATTGCCCAGATCAAGAAAGGATCCACGTTTCTCCCTCCCCTTCCCCACACAACACAAAACTTACCAATTTTGTTTGTTAAAAATTCAGAATTGTATTGATCTAATAAATATGAAATATTTTCGATTAGCTTTCCTCTTGGTAAGGTGCTTGTGACTGTGAAGAAGGGCTCCTTGGCAGATCTTTGGAGGCTTTCACTGATTATTTTTTGTTGCTGTCATGCAGAGTAAGAACTTAGATATTTATCTACATTCCTGCAGGCTTGTATATCCTCTCCCTCGGGGCATTGATGCCTGCTGCCAGCAATGCACATCAGGTTTTCTAGAGAGACAGCACGCTCAGCCTAACAACAGACTGAGCACTTCAGAAGCACCTGATTGCTTTATATTTTCCCTCCCAAGAAGTTAAGATAGCAGGGATTATTCATTCTACTAGAGCATATTCCCACAAAACCAGCAGAAGATGAGTTTTCCGTTTCACTCGCTGGCTACAAGTGGAAATTTTGACTCTGTATTTCCACTTAAAGAGTTGTCAACATCTCAACCTGAAGGAGGAAAAGCAGCTCCTATTCTGCTTTCAGAGACAAAGAAGTTAGAGAGGCAAACAGAAGGTTTGATTTGTGTCTCGACAAGTAAAATCTTTTCAGTTCCCATTTTAGGTGGAACAGTGAACTGAGATTATTTCTGCTTTTCCCGATTAAGGTGCAAAGAATTATAAGCTTTTTTGTGGGCGGTCAGAGAAAAACACCACAGAGAAAGTAATTATACGGAATAGCGTGTTGCATTGTTTGGACTGGCATTTGCCCACCAGAAGGTGCAGAGGGGGATGTGTGACAGGAAAGGGGAATGTGCTCCAGCCACGGTATCTGAGTGGCCAAAAGTGTATCACCAAATCTACTCACAATCCTGAGTGTTTTTTCTAAGGAAGCAACATGAACTGATCAGCCGATTTGTGAGTTGATTACCCATAGTTATGGGCGTGGATAATTTGTACTTATCCTACCAAAAATTGAATCCTTTAGCTGGCACCCTCCCAAAAACACCCCCTCAGAGAACAGTTTGCAGACACAAGGTTTTCTATTCTTTTTCACTTCTCCATCTGTGTTATTTCCAGCTCAGACTACTGGAAAATCAACCATCCCTTCTTGAATCTAATTAATCCTTATGACTTGGCCCTTCACATCAAATTCCTTCCTTTCTAGAAATTCCAGTTTATAATTGTTCCAGAGCTCCTGCTGTACTCGGGAACTCCCAATCTCTCTTCATGACCTTTTTTCACAAACAAGAGTGAAAACAATAGTTTTGTTTAGACACACGGTCTGATCAAAGACCGAATTTCTTTCAGAGTGAGCTCTTAGAAAACAGGACTGCTCTGATATAAAGACAGATGGTAACATAGGATTGGTCAGAGGTAATTTCCCATCTCAGCCATTTTAATCAGAGCCCTCTTGTGGGAAATCAGAATTCCAAAACATATTCTTGTTCCAATTTAAAATTACAGCAATTCGTGCAATAAACATTCTGGAAAACACTTGCTTCTGTAAAAAAAAAAAAAGTTTCAAACTTCCTATGTTTTTCTTTCAGTGTTTATGTTTGTCTCATGACATGTCAGTAATTACTGGATTTAGGGAGTGCAGTTCTTTAATACAGTTCCTGACATCCCAGGTGATTGCTCTTGTGATCTGTTTTCTTCTCAGTGCCTGAAAAGTCCAAGGGCCAAAACCTCAGTGTTTTTCATTCTTGCTGACTAGCCCTACTCCTGCGTTATACTGGAGCATTTAGTTCTTCTAGAGCCAGTGGTCAAAAGGGACACCGGAACACCCACGCATGAAATCCACCCTTGTAATAAAGTTCAGGAAAGTGCTAATGTCCACATGTGATTTTTAGAAAAGCTCAGCATGGCACTTCATGTGCCCAGCCATTTCGGTCACTGACTGGAATATTCTTTTGAATTTTAAGATACTCAATGAAGGGAGGTTCATTTCACCTGAGTTTAGCTGCATGCTTCAGCTACCCTGCTGATGCAGATTCATTTGGCAATCTGTGGAAAGGAAGAAGCAGGCACTGGTAGGAAAGTGTTCATCAGATCCTAAAATAAGTCCTAAAATATGAGTGATAAAAACCCTGGAGAGGTGCCAGCATCTTTCTGGTGGTTGTAGAGGGAAACCACACAACTAGCTTAGACTAAAGTTTGATAAAGCAAACGCCATCATTGGAGTAGACGGATGCATATTCCTCTTGCAGCACCTCTGTGTTATTTTTGCCTTTGTGTTCTGCTATTAAAATGTTTTCCTTGCAAACAAAATCAACAGTGCATTTTGGACAATCTGGAGTTAGATTTAGTTCATGTTTCTGGAGATTGCTTCATATACCCAAGAGTGAGACAAGACCTAGACACAGCTGCTTAAAGAGGAAGTCTTGAAATGGAAAGAAAGTCATAAAATACTTGCCTGATCCAACCATGCTCCTTCTATTTTTAAGCCTCTTGGTGAGAGAGACAGTAGTTCAAAGTGCAAGGTCCTGCACTGGTCCTGTGTTTAAGCTAATGGCGAGAAACTTGTTTGGAAGGATAAATGTTGAGAAGAAAAATCCCAGTAGTAATTGGCTGTACCAATTGGCTGTACCCACATGGTGCAGCCACAAAAATGACAAATACGGTTCTTCAGCTGACAGGAGAGCTGTTTCTGTTATATAGGGAAATGTAAAAAAAAAAATTTCCATTATATAGGGAAATCATTTAACTAGTAAGACCTACTCTTGAAAAATGAATGCAAAGACCACATTCCAGAAGAGTAAATTCAGCCTGGAATAGGTACGGGAAAGGGTCATCTGAACCATATTGGAGTGTGAGCAGCCTAAAAGGGGTTGTTTAGTCTCACAAAACAAAGACTGAGAAGGGAGGGACTTGCTTTCTGTAAATACAGCTGTAGGCAGATCTGAGGGAGAGGAAGTGACTGAAGCTTACAAGCAGCACTGCTCAGAATCAGTGGACACGGTATGGTGGTGGGTGTGCTTAGAGTGGAAATTAGAAAGGAAGTATCACTGCAGAGCACAGCCACGATATTTGGGAGCAACATTCACACAGGAGTTTGGAGAGAAGCAACGTCAATAGTTCTCAGGCTGAAGCTTGCTCATTTTATGTAATGGATTATTATTATTATTATTATGTGATTTGATTTACTAGCAGGGAAAAGGATTTGATTACATTATTTCCTAAGTTCATATATGTACACACACACACGCATATATAAAATATATGTTTGCATGTATGCATGCATGTGCTGTATGTATATACACACATGTTTATTTTTTAGGAGTCCTATACAGAATGGTCAAGCTCTTCTCATTCCATAAGAAGCAGAGGGCACAGGCACTTACATACATTTATAGGCTGATACAGTGCTTTGTACGTCACGGAATTCACTATTACCATTTTGCCTTTAACAGATTAATCCAAATATTTCAGAGTGACTGCAATATAGCACACAGATGCCAGAGCAAGCTGAGCATTACCAAATCTGAGTACTGGAGTTGGCTGTATAAAGACCACAAAGAGCTGGGTAACTCTGCTGTCTCCAGTGGTTTATCGTGATCCTGCTTTCACCCTATTCCCCTCCATTTCAGGAAGGACAGTCTACAGACTGCCAGAAGGGCATTCCTAAAGAGGCAGGTAGAGGTGCAGACCTGCTGTAAGGAGTGCAACTATCTCTCCTTCCCTAAAAGGAGAAAAAAAAAAAAGACTGAAATAAAGAACTGAAATCTTGTATCAGCTTTGGCTGTGCTCCCATGACATTAACCAGGTGCGTTACCACCCTGGCCCAGAAGAAGAGCCCGAACAGTGCTATGTGGCAGCTGCTGATTCACTTCTGTGGTCTAGCAGCAAAGAGATAGGTGCCACACAGAAGCTGGACACTTGAACCATCACCACTCGTGCAAGCTGGTGGCCCGCGGTATCTGTTTCTGCGGGGCCGCCAATCCAGCATCTGTCACTAGCGTCTAGCTCATAGTGAGGAAACAAAGGGCAGTCCCAGTGACACATCTGCCAGCTGCAGTCCCAAAGAAGCGTCATAGGAGGGCAATAGAATGCCTCTTCTGCAGTGAAAGGGTGGGTATTATTACAAGGCACATAAAATATGCACAGGGTTGAATTTTACCTCTACCAAAGACAGCAAACAGACACCAACTGTGTCTTAACTGAAGGAAGCTTTGGAGTTTTGCTCTACAAGGTCCGTGAAAAAAGCTGTATGTGATAACAGCATTGTGACTTCCATTAGAAATCATGGTGCATGAGATGTAGTAATCTCATTCTTCTGTGCTTCCCGGCTGTATTTGCAGGGAGGGAGATAGAAAAAAACGAGAGCCATGATGTCATTTTTACATGGTAACTTCTTGTCTTAGAACAGAAGATCCTTATTCCTCCCATTTATTATTTTTGTAAGTACAACAGCACTGTCTTATGCAGTCCTCCGTCTCCTATTCCTATACTGTGTCTCCCTTCATGTGTATTTGTTTGGGGTTTTATTTTAAAAATAGAGCTTATTCTCCCTTGGCCCATACTACTTTTTCTCCTCCTCCTCACCTCCACATACACTGTTTATTTTTGTTTAAATTATGTATGCATTTTACTTAATTCTGTAAAACCATTTGCAAAAGAGATGGTATTTACTCCACCACAGGTTTGTTCTGTGTATCTTGTCTATTTGAAGGGGATGCTGATAATTTTTGTAGCAGGCTTTAAGATGGTACTTGTTTTTGGAGCACTAGCTATATACCTGTTGCCTCAAAAACCCACTCAAGTCCATTCCTCAAAGAGGTTATAAAAGTCACAAATATGTTTCAGTTGTCTCTGGTTTTGACTGCCTAACTGGTTATTTTATAAATCATTTGGTTTTCATATAGTAACTTCCATCGCCGATTTCAGATAATCCGGACATGGGAGCCCAGTGTGGTCAAAGCAGCACAGGGGCAATACCAGAGCAGAAGAATAGCAAGTCCATGGCCTGGGAAGGGAAAGGAGTTCCAGGCAGAGAGGTAAACCTGAGAGAAGATGAAAAGACAGGAGCCTGAGGTCAGAGGGAGGAGAAGGCTGATAAGGAGCTGTAGCCAATACGGCAAACGCAGGTCAGGCAAACAAATGCCTTTTCCAGGAAATGAGCACAAATGTTCAAGAGGAAACTTAACTCATGCATAGTCTTTGTATCAGATAGACCCAACCTAAGCCTCTGAGCTGTAAGCCTGGTCGTTGAGGTCTAAAGGAAAAGGGGAACCCCATCCCAAAAGCTCTAAAATGATGGCAGCCTGGCAAGAGGGAGCAAACAACTGGAGTCTGGTAACAGGGCAGGGACCTAGGGAAATGGACTAACGGGCATGTTTGAGCCAGGCATCTGAAAGATGTTGGATTTTCATTTAAGTTTCTCATATTTGGAGCATTTCTGTTAAAAAAAAAAAAAAAAAACAACAACAAAACAGGCATGTGAAAGCAGAGGAAATGACACAGTTACTCTAACACAAGAAAAACCTGAGCCAATCAACCAAGCCAGAGCAGACCTGGAGTGACTGCTCTGTCTGATCTTTCACACAGCGTGCAGCTTTAGGGCATGAAAGTACATATTAAAAAAAAGAGAGCGAAGGAACCATAGTTAAGAGGATCCTTTGGGAAAATTGGGTCTTGGGGTAGAAATCACTGATAAAGAGGAATAATGGTCAAAAGGGGACAGCCTGCTAGAGGAGCCGGAAGAGAGAAGGAGCTCAGATTGGCTGAAGGGCAGTTCAGACTTCAGGCATCAGCTTTTTTATCCTGGGAGGAGAGATGGGGCTCACAGGCTGCCAGTGGGGTGTTAGTACTGGAGACACAAACTGGCCTGCAGTTAGCTTGGCATGAAGTTGCAGAGGAAGACTTCAAATTGTTTTACTTTGTTAATGATTTGACTTTGGGAAAAGTGCACCCAGGCATTACATGCTATTCTGTTTATCTTTTCTTCTCCACCTTTAATGAGCTGATATAATTTTAAACACTGTGATTCATTATTGTGATGGGATTGGAATTCTTCACTATGAGGGTGGTGAGTCACTGGAACTGGTTGCCCAGATTTTGGATGTTGTGGATGCCCCATCCCTGGAAGTGTTCAAGGCCAGGTTGGACGGGGCTTTGAGCAGCCTGGTCTAGTGGAAGGTGCCCCTGCCCATGGCAAGAGGGACGGACTGGAATGATCCTTAAGGTCCCTTCCAACCCAAACCATTTTGTGATTCTATGAAATGAAATTTTCCCAGGTGTCTGGGCTGGGGCTCAAACCAATCTTCACAACAGACCTTCGGAGACAAAGTCTTACCCTTACGGCTGCCAACCAGGGCCTTCCAGAAGTACTGCAGAAAAGCTGATTGTACTTTTATGTTGGCAGAAGGCTGCAGCTGTACTAAGCGCTGTGAAAGCAACACCTTGTCCCCAAAAAACTTGGAGTCCAAACTGTGGGAAATGACATGGGGCCACAATTCTGCTCAGGACCAAACTTTATTCCAGGAAGTACAAGAAAACAGCACTAATTCAGCACAGGTAGAGAACAGAAGGACTTAATGAAACAAGAGGGATCCAGTCACAGGCGGATTTTAGAAGAGCAGGGTTGAGCCCAGTAGGGTCTGGAGGTGGTAGGTTCCTCCTGCAAAATATAAACCAGCAGCCTCAGAGTGTAGTTCTTCTCATAAAGTCAAGTAACATTATTTCCCTACGACAGTGTATCGTTGTTTTTCTGACAAAGCTTCTTTGGTGTCCCTGTGTTTTTTCTACAACGGATATTTATAGGAATTGTAGTCGCAGAGCTGCCAAAAGCACTTCCTGTAAATTACATAACGCGTCTGCCTCCCTTCCAGTGTCACGAGGACCTATTCACAAGCTTCCCATTACTTTTGAGACCTTTATTTTACCAGCTCTGACTGTTTCCATACGCTATATGTGGGCTCAGAGAAAACACTGCCGATGGAAGAGGACTGGGGCAGGCGGCAGTAGGCAGAGAGTCACTGGAATAGTGACTGTGAGGGGTTCATGGTGTCAAGGGTGGTTTGGTTGTTGAGTTTTTCCAGATCTTTAAAATGTTTTCTTGAGGAGATTTTCCTTCTGAAGATACTTAATCAGATTCACCAGCCAGCTATGCTGTTGATTTGTCCCCGGGCAGAAATGCCTCTCTTTAGTAGCTATCAAAATGGTGTATGCACCCACCTCACCCAATATTTTCCCAATAAAGTAGCTGTGCGGTTTTCCCATTTAGATCTGGGCTATGTTCACCTTTATGGATGAGAAGACCCTGGTGTACTCCCAGCAAAATTAGATAGTTTAGAATACACAACATACTGAAATAAAGCTTATTTGCCTGGGTTAATTTTATATCCAACCAAGCATAAAGTGGTTGATTATAGTGTTCAAGAGGAGAACATGAGATTAATGACTTGATCTAATCTAAATTGCAGTTAGTAAGAAAACATCCACTTATTTTAGTTGGAATGGGTTTGGGCCTAAACATGCACATTGTCTGGAGTTCAAAGGAAAACGAGATTCAAGCAAAAGGTACGAAAAATGTGGAGAGCACATTACGTAGTAAACAGTCCCCTGAACTCATGCTGCGCCCTTTCTTTGCCTGCCTTTGATGTTGGAGCTCCCATTTTATTTGTACAGACTTGGTCCTCCTGCCTTTGAATGTAGTGGGAAGACCTCTCATTGACTGTGCAAAATCTGGATTTATATTCTTACATGGCTTTTTGGAGCAATGAAGGAGTTTTGTACTTTTATTGTGTGACAGGATCCTAAGCTCCCCCAGTGGAGGAAGAAAACAGAACCGGGGCCGTATTACTTGCACCGGCTTTCTGCTCCAGGCAGGCCTAGGGACGGAGGAGCAGTGCACCCCCATTTTCCATCTGCTGTCCTTTTCCCTCTCTTCAGCAAAATGCCAAAGCAGACAAGAACAGTGATGCAAAAAGGGATCAGTGGGGGTCCAAGCAGGGGAAGGAGCAAAGGTAGGATGGAGGGAGAGAGTCGTACTGGGTTGATATAGAACCATAGAATCATAGAATGTTTTGGGTTGGAAGAGACATCACAGAATCACAGAGTCAGGAAAACAATAGACATCACAGAATCACAGAATCACAGAATTGCAAGGGTTGGAAGGGACCTCAGGAGATCATCTAGTCCAACCCCCCTGCCAAAGCAGGTTCTCCTAGAGCATGCTAGACAGGACTTCATCCAGGCGGGCCTTGAATATCTCCAGACCTTTAAAGGCCATCCAGTCCAGCCCCCCTGCATGGGCAGGGACATCTGCAACCAGATCAGGTTGCTCAGAGCCCCATCCAACCTGACCTTGAATGTGTAAGGGTGGTGCCAGAGAGGAGGTGGCTCTAACACCTCCCACCCTCCGCCAGCCTGCAGCCTGCTCTGTCTGCTCCTGCAGCCGCTTCAGGAGACCAGGTCATCTGCAGAGAGAAGCCCCACACGGGCCAGATGAGGTTTAACAGTGTCACAGCGTACAGTAATAGCACAATATTTTTTGGGGGGGGAAGGAGGTACGATTTCACAAAATTCAAACAATATCACCCATTGTGGATATAAGGCAGCATCCTGCCACTTCTGAAAGGTGTGGTGTTACTTCTTGAGCAGATAGCCGTGAACACAAGATGTGTGACACACTGCCTACGTTTCATAGTTGCTAGAGAAGGAATTTGACACCAAGCTTCCCCCAGGAAAGGAAAAAAAAAAAAAGTAACGGCATTCTGGAAAAAAAAAATGGGAATAATCTACCTTGTCCAGCTTGCGTGTTCCTCGGCTCCCTGCTATTCAGAAAAGAGCAGCTTCCCTTGGATGTGACTCTGCCCCTGACTCAGGCCCCTGCCAGCCTCCACTTGCAATGGTGACCGCCACCAAAAGAGCAATCACTGTCATAAGAGCCTGGGGCACCAATTAACCGAGGACAAAATCCCGCTGAGGCCACTCACAAAAGCAGACTAAGTGAGATTGACCCCAGTCCATACAGCTGGGTTTTGATTAAGATTTACAGTGTTACGGCAAGGATTAGAAAGTGCCAGTGGAGGCCAGCGTGTCCCAGCTGTGGCTACTACTGCCATCGTCGTCGTCCCCGGAGGCAGAAGGATGCTGGCTGCGGAGCGAGCAGGGGGCTGTGGGCTCCGGGGATGGAGACGGCAGCGGAGGGCACGGGGCGGGAGGGGAGCAGAGGGGCTGCGAGCATTGCACAGCTTGTTATGGCTTGGGGACTTTCTGGCAGCATCACGCACTTCTAATCCAATTTGGAATCGAGGTGATTTCGCAACACAGCTTTTTTGCTCTTCAAACCTCTCCCTTAACTCCCCTTTTGATAATTTATTAACAAATTAGGGTGTTTTCTGTAGCAGATGAAGCAACTGGCATTCACAACTGCACAACGCTGGTTTAAAAATAGTAACAAGAAATTTAATAGCTCAAATGCAGGGTGTCTACTTGGAGAATAAACATGTCTCCAGTGTTAGTTCAGCTTTTAAAACAAACTAATAATTGCTTCCAGAGATAAAATACTTGCAGGCTATTATTACAGCACTCTTTCATTAAAAGGAAGGGAACGCAGCTGTCTCTTTGGAGCAGGCAGACAGCAACAGAGAAACCCGTGCTCCATAATTAGGCTTCAAGAACTGTCAGGTACCTGTACCTCTGACAGCTCAACATTAAAACCCCATCAGCAGAGCATTCATCCCTGCTGCTGCTCCCCAAGCCACCCAAAAGAGGTTGTGCATTTGTTAATTAAATTCTGAGAAACACCACGGTCTGTCTCTGAAAGCAAATAGCCCAGGGAGGTGTAAAATGTCTTGAACGGAAGACACAAGCCTGCAAGTGATTTAAGGCTTGGAATATTGTGTGTTCTTCAGAAGCAATGGAAGAGGAGGGACCGTGTCAGCTAGCTCGTGTCCTTAACGCAGAGACGTGTTTTTTCTTGAAAGTGGCTGTATCACTTGAAAGCATCTGATCCTGCAGCTGCTAGAATTGACAGCCAGCGGAGCTCCTTCTCCACCAATTGAGGGCTGGCTGAAGATAATGGAGGTAACACATTGCTTTCTAGAGATTTCTTTAGGGTTATGCAATACAACATATCACCAGCTCTTGTTCTCTACAGAAGCATCCCTCATAGGCGGCAGCATTTCCGATCACGGTTTTAGTTCAGCTTCTCCTGTTCTCGACATAATTTGGAACAATTTTGCACTAAAAATAACCCAGCAGGAAAAAAATAACCAAAACAAAGAACTCAAGCAAATTATAAATCTACATTGTTTCCCTCCCAAGGGACAATAATGTTGTGATATGGCAATAGGCCACGGCAGTAAATCGCCCCGTATCTACACTGCACACATGCGGCATCAGGACGGCCCATTTCTGTTCACAGTGGCACTATCAAAAATTAACTACCAGCAGCTCCAAGCTGAGTTAAAATTATGATGTTTAAGAAATGAAGAGCCTCACTAGTGCCGAGGAGGACATCTGAAGTACACAGCCTGCTTCTGGGCTTTTAGCATTTTCGGTGGGAATCTAGTACATGTGAATCCCAGGAGTGCTCACATGTTTTACAGTAAACACTTGTCTGGATTAAACCTCTCTGGACCTCACTTTTGGCCAAGGGCTACTTAGAATCTAGAAATTAGGCAACCCTTGGCAGGGCTGATTCTCTCTGGCTGTGTAACCTGCACTACGATGTTGCGTTCACCTGTATACAGCCAAAGGCAACGCCTGCCTTTCGTAAGAGCTCTGCTGCCCAGGGTCTGGGTAAGATCTCTTACCCAGGAGGAAGACTTCATATTACAGCTGCAGGTTTTTTTCCTGAAATGCTTTGAATTCCCACCTTACTGTACTCAAATTAAGTAGATCACCTCAACAGAGACTCCTCCTCCACCTCTGTTAAGGTAAGGTCCTTATGGGCCCATAAACATACACTGCATGCAACCGAAACACTTTTTCTGACTGGGGCGTCTCTACTTGGGACTGGGGAGCCTTAGGGAACTGCCTTCTGCCTATTTACGTGATTCTATAAAACCACCATTTGGTAAAGAGCAAAGAGAGACCTTGAGGCAGCTCTTACCCTCGTCGTGAGCTTCCTGCTGGTGGTTTCCATCCTGACAGTGATCTGGAAACTTCCCCATTTAGCATGCAGAGAATTTGGGCATTGTGAATTCTGCTCCTGAAGGGTCAGTTGCTACCACCCGCCTTTGCAGATCTGTCTTAGGGACGTGCTGTGGAAAGTAAGCCATAAGATCTTTAGATTCCCAGACTAATACGTTAGCCCTATTTCTGCCATCTTCTACCCTCTTGTGCACAGGTTCAAAGGAAAGAGCTTTTCCACAGGTGGTGGAGCGCTCGTAGGAAGATACTCTTCTACCAGGAACGATACCTGGTTCTGTACCACTCTTTATTATTAAGAAGGAGCCGCTGTACAGAGGAAGGAAGTTTTAAAATTATTGTCTGCAAGGATTTCCAACAATCAGAACTCATGATCCGTTGGAATTATTTGTAGTTTATTGTGAACCATGTCTCATTTGTCCTCCTGAAGAGGAAGCTCAGTGACTCACTCTTTGAGGTATAACATAATGATTTTTGCCAGGTCAACATCCAACAAAGGAAAGCATTTAGTGTAAACAAACCAGCAGGTCTTTGACTGGTTTGCAGTGAGAAAGAGGGTTCTGAACGCAAGCTGGAACGGTTCAGTCACTTGGGACTTCAAAACATTAGTGCAAGTGTAATTTCTGTAATTTAAGCTGATTGTTTTATGTCCCTTTGCAGTATACAGGAAGCACAGGTCTTTTCCTCTTTTCAGAAGTCCTTTTGTGTATCTAAAGGTTATGGCAATCTTCTCCATCCATTCTCTTGTCTAGAATTCTCTAGAAGTTTTGAGAAATGGATGAATTGTCTACATCTTTTCTGAAGTGTTTTTCCCAAGCCAAGCACACTTATTCCACCTGCAACCTTAGCAATGCTATCTGGACTGGAAAGATTATTTCAACATCTCCCATGCTACCCATAGACTGGTTGAAGAAATTGATTCTTTACAAATCTGCCTTGACTGTTATTAATTAGATGTTTTCTGCATTTTACAAACACTGCTTCAATATTTTTTCAGAAAATGCAGTCAGACTGATTAGTGATAATTCCTGTGTACCTCCCTTCCTTCTTTTTCAAAAATATTCACCATGCTTGCTCTTCTCCAGTGCCCTGGAACCTCATCTGTCCTGACCACCTTCTCAAGGGTGATGACCAACATCTCATCCTGCTTACACCAGCTGCTTAAGTGTTTTAAATAAACTACCATTTCCTTAGTGACTACTGAAGGAAAAAAGGCATTAAACCTGTCATCCATTATTATTTCTCCCTTCCCATCACATGTTCATAGAATCATAGAATGTTTTGGGTTGGAAGGGACCCCTAGAGGTCATCTATTCCAACCCCCCTGCAGTGAGCAGGGACACTGCTAACTAGACTAACTAACTAGTCCAACTAAGTTGGTTGGACTAACTCTTTCATATTTCCTATCTTTGGAGAACGTCCTCATGTTATTCTTCATTCCATTTCCTTGTTGTATCTTATTCTGCTCTTCACTGGTGTCCCTATGATGATATTAGCCATAGGAATTCAACCAGTATCTACATTATGCCAAAATCCATTTGACACAGGACTTCGGTCAAATAGTGCCACAGCTTAGCTTTTGTCCATTTGATAATAGTAGGCAAATACCTTTTAAGCAAAATACCACAGATTTTTTGGAATTATATTGCTTCTGTCTTCTTTTTCAAGGGGACAACGCGTCCTGTTCCCCTTGAGCTCCTGATGAAACTGCTCTGTACATCCAGGGAGGTGAAGGTGTTATCCTGAGCTGCAGTAAAATAAGACATGAGTGTTTCTCTCTCTCTCAGTAAAATCGCTGACTATTTCAGTGTGTGCAAAGTCAGCAGGGAGATGCCAGGTAAGTGCAGTAAAAAGGGAAGGGATGTTGCATCTCCTGTGATCTAATGGCAATTTAGTCATTGAAAGAAAATGTAAGACTCAAGGTTGCTTGCCAATGGTGAAAGTAGTACTTTGCTCCGGGATTATTAATAAAGATGTGAGAGAGGAACATTTTGACCATTTAAAGCCTATCTTTAGTCTCTCTGAATACCTGAAACCTAGCAGTATGATTAAACAGCTGCTCTGGTTAAGGTTGGATAAACCCAAACCCAAGTATTTTCTGAATGTGTGCCTGTTTCCCACACTAACCAGGAAACAGTATTTTGACACTTCTGAAGTGTTTCCTTAGTAATGTTTTTTCTCTGTTATTTTTCATTTCTAGTGTTTGAAATGTTGTTTAAACAGAATTGAGCAGTTTGACAGTCATTTTTGTAATATTTCTCTAAGCATGATTCAAAACACAAAGTGAGCCTGTTCTGAAATATTTTTACTAATGAGCAAAAATGTAAAAAGCCCAGATGCTTGGCTGCCTATGTGAGCCGAGGGCAAAGTTTGAGCCTCCTGGTATTTACCCACGACCCATTTTAGTGCTCCACACTTCCCATCTTTAAAATCCTCTTCAATCATTAACTGGTTTCTCACGGTTCAGCAATGCAGGTAGGTTTCTTTCTTCTTGTCTTGCAGACGATAAACTGAGATGATACAGTGGGTTGAAGAGCTGTAGAGGGAATGCCCCCCTTCGGAACACGATTTATTTAATCTTTACATGATGGTAAAAATGGCTTCACCTTCCCTGTCACTCAATGTGTTATCCATGTCTTCCGCGTTTTCTCATCTATTTCCACACCTTTCTCCCCTTGCTTTTTACAAAAGAAATCCTGTTTCTTTTTTCCATCTGCTTGGTCTCTTCTTTCCCCATGAAAGCTCTGACCCAGGGGAAAGGATCCTGTGTCTTGCTTTTGGGTAATCTCTTCATTTCTTGGCAGACAGTCAGGCAGAAAGCAAAGCAGAGAGCTTTGGCACAGGACAGATGCTGAGTGTTTGGTTGTTTGGGAAATTTTTTTTGTTTGTTTCTAGGGGATTTTTTTTTCCCTCATTTCTTCTTGGGAATGTTTCTCTTAGGCTGCCCTTCAGCCCAGGAAGAGAATAGGAACCCATTATATTAAAGGCTGAGGTTTGATGTGGCAGCTATTGACGGGAAAATGGGACTTTCCTTTTATTGTTCAGAATAAACATTTTCCTTTATGAGGAGCATAATAGAAAGGCAGGTCTGAAGTTAGGGAAAAAGATGTTTTGCCCAACTTTAATCAGATATGAATTGCTTGTGAAGTTCTACAAGAAGTATATTGTTTGAGGTAAAGAACACCAGCTGGTGCTTCCTTTTCTTTTTGGATGCATCATTACAAAATAAATACGGGTAAAGATAAAGTGTAAGTATTCTAATGTTTCACAAAAAAAAAAAAGATCCTGTTGAAAAATAACGAGTAATAACTTGTGGTTTTGGGTTGCTGCGTATGGTCTGTCTCTGCTCTGGGTGAGCTGGGCTGTTCCCGGGTCTGTGGCACCTCCTCGTGGGCTCGGCCAAGAAGAGTGATTCCTCCTCTCTGGTGGCAGGATTCACTAGCCAGCAATCATGTCCCACCCACTTGGCACCTCCGGCATGAAACATCTTAGAGGTGTCCATGCTAACTCTTTCACTGCCAGATTTCCATTCTTTGATGGAAATAAACCCCTCTGCTTTTCAGAATCAAACCCTGGCCCGCGACATTCAAATCTTAGTGCTTTCCAAGCTGTGAGTGCTATTAATCACAGGTGAAGGGTGAGTCCCCATCCATTCCCACCATGCAGCCCATCCTCAAATTGACCACAAAGAAGACTGGCTATTGCCTTATCCAGACAAAGTCAGCCTTGGTTGACACTGAGAACCTCCTGAGACAGAGAAATGATGCAGAAGGAACAGGAAAACCTTGAGCTCCACATGCCCCTGCTTCATTCTCCATCTCCTTCTTTGCCTGCGCTCCAGGGCGGCTCATGGGAGTAGCTGAGCTTTATCTCTAAATACAGCCACTCAGCGTGGATAAAACCAGTGTTGCTGGCCAGATGCAATCCAGTCTTGGGGTAGGCGGGTGGGATGCTCAGCAATGTGGCTATTTTTCAGTCTCATGGCTAGGTGATGTTGCTAGCAGCTGTATTCATGGGGGGAAAAGGACTATTCAGTCGTGCCAGCAACTGGTTTTACAGGTACAGGTACCTAAGGGTGCACACACACACTCTACAGGTGTTGTATGGAACTGTTCCTCCTTTCTCCTAGAAGCCATATCCCTGCAGGATGCTCATACAGGGTGTGCAACAGTTGGAGTTTACACGATTGCTGAGCTTCAGCTGACTAATGCTGAGTCCCTTGGCAACACCTCTAATCTGAATAGGCTTTAAATGCTTAACTTTTCAATCACCACTTCTGTAAAGCAGGGATTTTCTAAATTATACCAGGTAAATATCCTCTCTTTTTCTACATGCCCCATGTCTCTATAATATATTCCTGAAGCACGGGGCACAGTCTCTTCAGCAGCTCTTGGGGTCTGTCTGCGTATGGGCTTACTCTGAAATCATTACATCAATGTTCTTACCCATTCCTTCTTACTTCAGGGAAAGTCCGTGAATGAACACATTTCTTTCACAGTAAACTGACTTGTTGGCAAACAAAAGGAACAGCCTGCATGGGAAGAATGCTGGAGGAGAAGAATAAAGCCAGTCTAATTGTAGCAGACATGGAAAAGTAAAATTTGGAGAGGTGAAGAGCCATGCTAGAGCCTACATGCCTGGAAAGCCACGCTCCGTGCTGGAGCAAAGATCATGGGGAATTATACAACTAACGAATGAATGATGTGCTGAAGAAGGCAGAACGGATTGACTCTGCCTGTGCATAGGGGAAAAACTCCCCAAACCCAAGTCAGTGTTCAGAGTAAACCAGTTTAGAGCTACGCTCACTTCAGCCCCCTGTGTTTTGGCAGGAGTCATTGGCAGGTGTGTGTTCCAATTCATTTCAGCAGCGTGGTTGAAATCACAAGTTTATTGAGTAATTGCAAAAGGAGAGAAAGTAATTTCCAAAAAATACATTGTATCAAACCTTGGCCTTGGTTTTTTCCCCACTAAATGCCAAAGTGAAATTTCACCAGACTCATTCTTCATTTGAAATCTTTAACAAAATATCTGTGTCACGTTTTGAAAAAAGGCTGCATAGATTGTCCTACAGCTGTGCCATTGATGTTCCTGTCATAGGGGATAACACACTGGTAAAATCTCTGGTTTAGGGATTAAATGGTATAAAAAATAAACACCTGTTACTCATACTATCTGCATATGCCAGTGGTGGCAGAAGTACTGGGGCTATGCTGACAGCTGATGGCAAAGTCTGCATCACAGAATCATAGAATCACTTTGGTTGGAGAAGACCTTTAAGATCATCAAGTCCAACCATAACCCTAACCCTGCCATCCCACCACTAAACCATGTCCCTAAGCACCTCGTCTGCCCATCTTTTAAATACCTCCAGGGATGGGGAGTTTTAGTGTAGATGCTTGCATGTACAAAGGCACATCTAGAAATTCAATTTTACAAGTTCATGTCATTTTGAAACCTTCTTTCTAGTGCATATGTTCTGGCATAAGTCAGTCAACTAAAACTGGAAGACTGAATCTCAAAAGAGCGCGAAAAATATTAAGGATTTTGGTGGGTTTTTTTTTTCTTGTAATGATCAAAATATTTTTCCTCTTCAGAATGACTTAATAAACTCATACCAAAGATTAAAGTGCACAAAGAACTTCACTTGTGAAATGAAACCTTTTTAGCTATCATCTGACAAAGAATAGCTAACGCTGATGTGTGCAACCCTTAATTAACCACAGCATTTTTACAGAACCTGATGTTTTCCATGGGAAATTTCTAGTAGGAATATTGTAGTTACTCTAATTTATGAAAGATCCTTTATTAAGGAAGTGCATGAATAATTAGCTTTCCAGCATGGCTCTCCAGAGAGACGTGTCTCTCTCGGTGCATCCTTTCCTATGTGCAAATATTGGGAAAACTCTCCAAGCAAAACAGGATGCACTCAGTTAGCCTTATACCAAAATGTCTTTCCATGTGCTCACACCCCTTATTACGAAGATGCTTAGCCATTTTTGCACATCCATCAGACCCAGCAGGAGGGCTGGTCCACAAAGCCCAGTCTGATCATTGTCCAAGATGGTGTAACATTATTTCAAAAAACACATCAAAAACCAGGCCAAACTTAAGATCTCACAAGGACTCCCCCAAGGAAGGAAGCATTTGGAAAAAAAATCCCCCATACTTTTCCTTGGTTTCTTGGACATGCCACTCATTCAGAAAGGATTTTAGATGGAGAAGCTGCCTGGAATAAGATCTTTGAAAAATCAAAGGAGCTGTATTTTCTATACCAAGGTTCACCCTAGCTCATGAGCATGGAGGAGAGGCAGTCACAAGGAGCATTCACCTTTTTTGTATTCCACGCAGCTCTGTCAATGTGATGAACCGAACGGAAGAACATCCCCACAGTTGACTTTCCCTTGATCTCTGCGTGCTGCCTGTCCCACAGCCTCTACCCAAGCATGTGAAGCCAAGTGCCAAGCTCTTTTGGTTGGGTGAACATTGTTACCTACCTGTAAACACTCTGGCCATGCAAGCTATCCCCAGAGATAAGGAGAGACCATCTTCTCCAGGTACCACCTAGCCCCATGGTGCTTCTGCTGAAGCATGGCCAAAGGCACCGGGTACATCCCTCAGCCATAGTCCTGTCATTGGGCTGTCCTAAGGTACTTATCACATACCTGTGTGTGGTATTGCACATTACCAAAACCCTCAAGGCTGGTGTGGCAAACCTGGTGCATCCCACCATGCCGAGCTGTCGAATTTGGTTAAGGTCCACAGGCACAGCTCGTGTAGACCATAGCTGGCTGACACGCATGGGGCAGTGGAGCAGGGCCAAAAGGAATCTGATATTGCTCACAGTCGTATTGAATGCAGGAAGGTCTCAGCGGGGCTGAAGGGTGACCCTACCAAATGTTTGTCAGTGCAGCAGTTCTGGGGGAAGGGGCTCAATGGAAAATTGGAAACAAGTCTGTATTTGCAATTCAGACCAAGCTGATGCAAAGCAGGTTAAGAAGAAAACTGGCCCAGCTCAGACTGTCTGACTTCCTCCAGCATTTCTCTGGTCCCAGTTCTTTACCAGCTACAACCCAACCCCAAGAACGGGATTACTGACTGTTCTCACCATCCAGCAAAGGAAGGTACCTTCTCACCTGCAGCGTCACGTCCCTTTGGGTGTCTCCCACTGGGAGCAGGCTGAGAGCAGCATGGTCACAGTGGGGCTGTTGTTGGGTGGTGCTGAAGGATGTCTTTGACTTGTAGCTGGTCTTTAACACAACACCAGGTAAGACAATAAAACCTTAGAAGGAACGTGGTGCAAGAGAGAGAGTAGTGTCACATCAGTCAGGCAAATAAGGCACTCCAGCGACAGCTGCCCTACCCAAAATGATCCAGAGATACCACATTTCAGCCCAGGCTTGCTATGGGCCCATAAAACCCCCTCTAAAACCAAACAAATAAAAAGTTGTAAGTAACCCTTATGCAACGGGCATTCTTCACACTTCAGTCTTGAAATGCAAAGGCATAAAGGTGCATTCCAATGTGATGGGCAGAGTTAAGGCTCTTTTTGGACTATGTAGCATGCTATTTCATATGTGGTTGGGTTTTTTTGAGAGAATCAGCATGTTCATTATTGATGTAACATATAGCACCTGCCCGTTCCTCTCGGGGATCCCATATTTGCACTGTACAAACACAGAACTGAAATATTTGTTTGCTTTTTATACGTCAGCCCCTGCCCATGGAAGTGTAGATAAGCTAGCATGAAAGCCAGTCTCAGGGAAAGAATTCAGCTGTCTGCTCTGTGCCATGGGGACAACTTTGTGTCAGGATCGTCTTGATTGCATTTCACCCTTTCTGCATATTCTAGTAAGCACACGGGCTCTTCCACCCTGCAATGCTCCGGGCGTGCCAAAAATAGTGCAAAGACTCAGCTCTCTTGGCCACCTTCCTTTTAAAAGCTTTCTTCTTCCCCCCACTATTTTTTCCTTGGGGAATGGCTATCATGACCATTAACTTTTTGAGCCTGGTTAGTATTTCTTCATCTTTATTTCTGACAGCATTTCACCTCCACCAAAGCATTACAGGCTGAATCCCCAGGGGTCCTCCAAACTCCAAATGTAAGCCCAGGTCCCGGCAGGCAGGAAGCTTTCAGGCGCAGGCAGATGCAGTGGATTGGTATCAGAAGAGCTGGAACCAGCGGGGTGGGCCAGGGCAGGAACAGAGAGGAGGTGGGCGACCCGTAGATGCTCATCTGGGACACGATGAGTGCCAACTACAGCAGTCACGAGAGTGACAGTCGCCCTAGGGTTCAAGGTCAGGTTGGATGGGACTTTGCAACCTGATCTAGTGAAGGATGTTCCTGCCCATGGCATGGGGGTTGGCCTAGGCGATCTTTAAAGGTCCCTTCCAACCCAAACCGTCCTATGATTCTATGATCCTTTCAAACTCCATCCTGCCTATGCCCTGCTGTAGGCATCCACATTTTGCCAGAAAAGCAGCTCTTCACCAAGAAAGCTGATGACAAAACTGACCTGTGGTCAGAAACACCATTTTGTGGTGGCATTGCATGTTGAAGCTTCATCTTATTCAAGATCTCCATTATTCCTGCAGGGAAAAAAGGTCAATGCTTTCAGGTAGTATCAAGCCATGCAGTTAATTCTGATTTTGCCTTATTTTAAAATAGAAAACCAAATAAAATCATAGAATCATAGAATGTTTTGTGTTGGAAGGGACCCCTAGAGGTCATGTAGCCCAACCCCCCTGCAGGGAGTAGGGACACTGCTAACCAGATCACGTTGCTCAGAGCCCCGTCCAACCTGGTCTTGAATGTTAACAGGGATGGGGCCTCCACCACCTCTCTGGGCAACCCGTTCCAGTGTTTCACCACCCTCATTGCAGAGAATTTCTTCCTTATATCCAGTCTAACCCTACCCTGTTTTAGTTTAAAACCCCTTGTCCTGTCACAGCTGGTCCTGCTAAAAAGATTGTCCCCATTTTGGACAAAAATAGTTTTCCCCACTAAAAGTGCCGTGATGCATTTTAGTGTGGTAGGAATTTATTTCTAGATCACTGTAAGCTCTGCTTTCCACAAAACATCAACTCTGCAAACCTAAGAATCCCAGCATCCGTGTATAGTTTTAAAGAAATGGCGCATTTCTACCCCAAAGGCATGGAGCACTCTGAAAATGGGAATCACAGCCATTCTAAAGCCTGCTGTTCGCACACAAATAAAAGAAATCAGTGTTGCCACGGAACAACCATGCAGTCTGTTTTACAGACTCGGGTCAGGCAGAAAAGGTTGGTTTCTACAGCTATCGTAGAGAAGGTGGAGCAGCAGAGGTCAAGCCACATGAACTGATGTAAAAGAGAAGTGCTGGGGTTTGTGCACATTTACAGCAGATAAAAACTGCCTGGTGAAGGGGCCTGATGTGGCAGAGCAGCGTCTGCATGGAATGAAGCTTGATTAAGCATGGACATACCCCTGCCTTCCCAGTAACTCGGGATCCGCAGCCCCACGGCCTCGACGTGCCTCTGTTCATTTGTCCCTCTCGCTCCTGACGCTGCCGTGTCCTTGACCAGCTCCTGGGCCTGCATCCACAGCGTGGTTCATCTTACAGTATCATGATTTCCAAGCACAGCTCCTATTTGAGAAGGGAAAGGTCCGTCTCCTAATTTCCAATAACTTTAATTTCTCCCGTCTTCGTCTTGCACCACAGATCCATATCTAAAAATGGGGCAATATTTGAACACTTCCTATCGAGAAGAGCACATACCAGACTGGCAGAGGAAAACAATTCTCATGCTGTGTGCAGGAGCCAGGCTCTACTGCCCATACTGCCTGTGGGGTGTACTTCAAGAAACCTCTCAACTCCATGGACAAAGTTGAAAAAAAGCTACGCTTTAGGGGAAAAAATGAATTCCTTGTCCTGCATCCCTCTGTCAGTAGATGGCTCTGCAAGCCACAGTGTTGCCTGGTTAACCATTGCATGGTGGAGACAGCAGAGGCTCAGGAGGAGTGGGAGCCTGGCTGTGCACCCTTGTGCGTCTCTTGCTTTCTACCCGGGGAAATCTGAGGTGCCCCAAAACCTGCAAACAACCACGGGGTTTGTCTAACCCTTGTTCTTTCTGCCACCTTTCCCACCCTTACCTTTTTCCTTCCCATCCTGTCCCCTCCGAAGCTCCAGCCCACCATGAGCACGCGGTCATTCAACCCTACCCCATCCCAGCTGCGCTCCGACGTCTTCAGCTGAACGGCGACGGCGTTGGGTGAGCACATTGGTAGGGCAGCTCCTGCAGCCCTGGGGGTGCCGTGCAGCACGGCTGCAGCCCTGCCCTGCCCTCCACCCCACGGCACCCAGGCCACCTCGCGTACGGCGGCGTCGCCGCATCTCGGCCGCGCGCCCTCGGGCACCCAATAGGTTAAGCCAGCAGCTGCCATCTAACACGCTGCAGAAAACACGACTGGGAACAGGGCGTTTTATCATCTCTTTTCCATGCCTGATGCTGGAAGCCTCTAGAGGTCCAATCTGCTTGACTTTTTTTTCTTTCTCTTGTGACCACGCACAGTCAAAAATTGCGTTTTATAGATAATGCATTTAGATTGGGGAGGCAAGCCAATTTAAGAAGCGCTCTTATGGAAAGCTGAACAGCACGGGCTCGGAACAGTCAAGGAAATGCTGCATCCTTTCCAGCTAGAGCCCTTTGCAGCAGATTGCTATGGAGATAGCAGGAAGATTTGTCATGGGTGGCAAGCCTGGGGAGCCTGGGGACTTTAAATAGTGTAAACAGATCATTACCTACACAGTAGCATCCAGGCTGGGCATAAGGGATTGCAGCTTTACCTGATATTGAAAAAGATGGGCTTGTTCTCTAAAATCCTGGTACTACACTTGTAAGAGCATTTTGTGTTCTCTCCCTCACCACATAGGTATGATTTAAAAAGGTCCCTGAAATTGTTCAGGTAGTGGATGCTGCCATTTCTACACTGTCATGTACTGAAGAGGCATGGAAATTTTTTTCTCAGGGGGTTGAAGCATGTAGAGCTGACCTGAAGGAGGCTGCCTCTGAGCTGGTAGCATGGTCATGGCATCAGATCCAGGCTGAAAAGACCACCCTTCCCACGCTGAGCCCCTTCAGAGACCTTCCCTCCCCAGGGAGCACGTGTCGCTCTGCCTATGCAGAGCATTTCCACAGCTGGGACCTCACCTTAAACCATTACAAGAAGACTGCCATCGATATTTTTCTTTTATTTTGTTGCCTTTCCTCCCACTAGTTCCACTTTCCGATTTGTTTTCCCTACGTCTGAGTGCTTGCATTTATGAAGATAAAAGCCATGGAGAAGAGAAATGAGAAGCTTCCCCACTTGAATATCCACAGACGAAAACCCTTCCCCTTGAGGTGCCAGAGAAGATGCTTGCTTGGTGGCAGCGTGCCTGGTACCAAAGAGGGACACAAAGTCACATCTGTATGACTGCAACGTCCAGCCACTGGTGCTCAGCTGTTGGCATGCTCATCCCAGTGGGACAGTCCTAGGCACAAATTTGGCCCCAGCTCTGCCCAAGCAATTCCCAGGGAGGATTCAGGACTTAACCCAACACCGGCACCATCCCTAGCCTCAAACTGGATGCACCCACCCCTTTAAACGGTAAAAGGATAATAGTATGGATGTGGCCTTATCACACTAGGCAAGCTCAAGGTCAGAGAAAAGGCAAAGAAGGGTTTTATAAGACAAAACTGAAAGGGAGGATGCTTGAAAATGGAAATCAAAATGTTCTCTCGCAGCACTGCGGAGTTTTGGCTCCCTTGACAAATTCCAGGCGAATCAAGGCAGGAGAGTGCTCGGTTGGACAGACAGTGCTTTCCCGGCCGAAAGCCATTCCTTCAGGGGAGCTGGCACAGCCTGCCCAGTGCACAGAATAAGCCACGCTTCGCCTGTGCCCACCTGCCCGACGCAGCCCAGCATTCAGCAGGGTCAGCTTCTCCAGGGGATGTCTCTCAGGCATTGCAAAGCACGATTTGGAAGGGAAATGTAAAGAGCTCCAGCTCACATGCACTGCAGAAATCACTGCATCCATCCACATCCTTGCCCTGCTTTTCAGCTCAACTCCGTGCCCCGTGGAGCCACAGCCCCCCAAATGGATCTGACAGATTGGATCTGTGCAGAACCTGTGTCCATACCTGGGCTGCAGCACGGGCATCTTAGCGCAAATCCACCTTCACCGACCAGTTTGGTGGAAATGCGAAGCTGCGAACTAGAGCAAGAAAGGCACCAGGTGCCTTCCCTTCTGTCCCACCTGCCCTGCTTTTGCAGGAAGCCTGGTCACAGCGGGGTGACACGAGAGCAGCATCAGGCACCATGGCTGGGCTGGGCAGAGCTTGTGCGTTGCGAGAGCCCAGATTGCAGGATATGTCCAACCAGGAGGTCCAACCTCTAACTGCAGTCATCATTTGGGCAAGTCACCTATGTCCAGCAGTCACCGGGGGACTTGAATGGCTGCTCACATTTCTAGCTTTTGCCAAGCAACTTGCAAAAGGCCCCAACATCTCTGGAGGATCCCTGTGGCTCTGAAAGGGCTGTCCAAGCCACGTGCAACCTGCTGCTGCTGGGGCTGCCCGGGGCTGTCGGCATCCCGCAGTCCTCGACCTTTCCATGCCTCCCTTCTTCATCCCTGAGCACAGGACAAGAGACATCCTTGCACCATTCGATCAGGCTGCGTAGGAGGGATGAAGCAGGGCTCAGCAACCCTACAACTGCAAGGCGCTGGGGCGGTGCTTTCATGGGCAGTAGCCTTAGGAAAGAAGAGCAGTTCCTCTCTCCCCATCCGCCTCCTCGGCTGTCTCTCCACGTGTCCTCCAGTCACTCCTCTCCTCTTTCTCTGGCCCCTGTCTCCTTCCCACTGAGCTGAGCTGCAGACCACTGGTCTGCCTTTGCCTTTGCAGCCTCCATAGAATCATAAAATCACTCTGGTTGGAAAAGACCTTTAAGATCATCAAGTCCAACCCTTAACCTAAGCCTGACATCCCACCACTAAACCCTGTCCCTAAGCACCTCGTCTACCCTTCTTTTAAATACCTCCAGGGATGAGGACTCGACCACCTCCCTGGGCAGCCCATTCCAGAGCCTGACAACCCTTTTGGTGAAGAAATTTTTCCTAATGTCCAACCTAAACCTGCCCTGGCACAACTTCAGGCCGTTTCCCCTCATCCTATCGCCCGTTACCAGGGAGAAGAGGCCGACCCCCACCTCGCTACAGCCTCCTGTCAGGCAGTTGTAGAGGGCGATAAGGGCTCCCCTCAGCCTCCTCTTCTCCAGACTAAACACCCCCAGTTCCCTCAGCTGCTCCTCGTAAGACTTGTGCTCCAGACCCCTCCCCAGCTTTGTGGCTCTCCTCTGGACATGTTCCAGCAATGCAACGTCTTTCTTGTAGTGTGGGGCCCAAAACTGAACACAGTATTTCAGGTGCAGCCTCGCCATCACCGAGTACAGGGGCACGATCACTTCCCTACTCCTGCTGGCCACACTATTCCTGATACAAGCCAGGATGCCATTGGCCCAAACCTGCGCTGGGGCCCTTCTCCCTGGGCTCAGTCTTGTTAATTGAAAATAAAAGCAAAGAGGAACTGGTCCCTTTGCTGGGTTTTAGCATTGCTCATCCAGCTTGGGCAGGATGGGAGAGGGTGAAGGTTGCACAAGGAAGGTGCTTGATGCCATGGAGGATCTATTGCCTAAGGATGCCTGCATGACTCTTTGCAGTGGTGTCCAGCGACAGGACAAGGGGCAATGGGCACAAACTGAAACATAAGAGGTTTCAGTCGAATATGAGGAAGAACTTCTTTACCTTGAGGGTGACGGAGCACTGGAACAGGCTGCCCAGGGGGGCTGTGGAGTCTCCTTCTTTGGATATATTCAAAGCCCACCTGGATGAAGTCCTGTGCAACCTGCTCTGGGTGAGCCTGCTTGAGCAGGGGGGTTGGACTGGATGATCTCCCGAGGTCCCTTCCAACCCTTGCCATTCTGGGATTCTGTGATAACAGCCTGTGTCTAAAAACCTCGACATGGCCATTTGTTTCAGGACCCCGCTTGTGCTATCACGCAGGGGCTGAGATCTGTAATCAAAAGCTCAGCTGAGCCTCCACTTCCCTTAAAACCTCTCCCTCCCTGAGCATCACCTCCACGCCGGCCTGCTGGAGCGCAACAGCAGGGAACACAGCAGCTCAGCAGTGCCGCCAGAGCTGTGCGGGGCTGGGATTTTAAGTTCTGCTGTACAGAAAAAAAAGAACACCAAAGGCACGGGGCCTTTGCAGCTGCTTCTTTCAGCAGTAAAACCCCTGTCCTCACTGAACCAGTGACGTTTTCCCCTGGCAGTAGCCCCCAGCCTCAAATTAGTATGGGGGTGCCCAGAGCCGGTGCGCAGCGAGGGCCCGCGGGGTGGAGGGGCAGGGGTGGTGGCGTGCAGCCCAGAGCTGGTTTTTGGGTTTGGGCTCGCAGCAACTCCCGCGCTTCTGTTGGGTGGTCGGAAGAAGACACATCTCGGAGAGACCCTCAGCAAGGAGGGGAGCGAGGTGGTGGTGGTGGTGATTTTGGGCTGCGTGGCCATGCAGGCGTGAAAGAGAAAAGCCACATCTGAAAGCAATGTTTGTCAGGTCTCATTCCCAGCCCTGTCTGCACTGATGTGCTCCGCCAGCCTCACGATAATTCGAGGTGGGCCTGGCTAAGCCCCCTTGAAGGGTACGAAATTGGTTATTCCCTTTCCTCCTAGCCCTCCTTCCCCTCTAAGTGAGCTCTATCACTGACCTTCTTCAAAATCTGATGTCAAATTCAGAGGCTCTCTATAATCAAATAACAAACCCGAGCAATCGGTAACAATTCTCCATGTACCTGTTGTATTGAACGGGGGCATCTGCCATGGTCTGTCCTGGCTGCTCTCCCTCCTCTCAGCAGCCCTGAAATCACTGGGAATCCGGTTACTTTTATCCAAATGCTGCCAGGTATCTTGGATGCCAGATTCATCTTCAGAACTTGCTGTGTTTCCAAAACAGAACTGTGCAGGATTTTGGTTCCATTAATGTTGTTTGAGGTTTGCCTCTAATTCCACATGAAAATAGCTCTGCAAATCCCAGCCTAATACTAAGGAAATGAGGCTTCCCAGTCTGCTCTGGCATGGTCAGCCCTCTTACCTCCCCTCTGCCGTGTCGCCAGTTGCTGAGACATGGAGGGACCACTGTGCCGATTTGAGGGACCACTGTGCCCATTTTCCAGAAGAGCAAGAAGCAAGGTTGTAGGAGACGACAACAAGATCTTAGACTAAGCCAAAGCCCAAGACTTTTCATATCCTTCTCTTGCATTGCTCCCAGCAGCTTTTTTCCCTTCTTCTGTTAAAGGAGATGGGTTCTTCTGGAGGTCCTCCTGTGGAGGGGCTGCTATAGGGCAGCAGCCCAAGCGTCAGAGCCTCACGCGGTGTAAGATAACCCAGGCCTCCTGAAAGGAATGACCTATGCAACACCCAGTTAGCATGAAATGGTGCAGATAGCCCCAGGAAAAATAAAATACTCAGTTTCCTTAACTGGAAACTGGAGGGAGAGCTGCTAATTCCAGTACTGTTCAACTCTGCCACTGGTTTGAGGGCAAAAATAAATATCGTTGCTGGTAAAAGCTGGGGATTGCGGATAGATTGGTGGGATAATCAGTAACGGCAGTGACTGTGGCCTGTATCTCTTCCGACAGCGTAGGGTGAATATCACTCCACGCAGTGGGATATACTGGGGAACGAGGAACACAGGCAGTGCCTATAGGATGGGGATTCAATGTGTCTAGAAAAGGATTTGAGGGATTTAGGGGGATCATCCGTACCAGTTCGCAGTGCGATGTTGCAGCGAAAAGGACTGAGGCTGAAGAACAGATGGGAAATCTGTGCTTTAGTCAAACACAAGCTGTTGAACTCAACAGGAGGAGCTGGTTACACGGTATAATTCAGTGTCAAACAAGAAATCAAACTCAAGGTTCCAACAGAATGTGAGTTTATGATTTTCCATGGGTCACATGTGATGTTTGTCATAAATAAGAAACTTGAAGACATGTCTTTGAAGCCCCATGGTCCATCCTCTGAATCTCCCTCCCTTATAGGAGTAATGCCGAACAGTTTTCATTCCTTTTCCCTTCCTTCCCCTCCCCTTTGATACGGAGTGGGCCGGCTGGGAAAGCTACGATTGTGTCAGGCTGCACCCAGTGCTGTTGGTGGGAAAGCTGCTTTTGAGCAGAAATTCTGGCTACAGCACAACCTCGTCATCCTGCTGCACCTTGTCCTCAATCCCACCTGGATCCTATTGCACCAAGCTTCTGCAGATGCCACAGCTGTGGGCACCCACTGCGATGTGAAACATGGGTCCAAGGACTTGCTCCAAAGGTTCTCCTGGTCCCCGCTATGAATTGTCCTGGGTCTCTCATAGTTTTCTCCACTTCACTGCTCTACAGGAATGGTGGGCCACCCGTTCAAAGGGGCTTGGAGCTAGGATTCGGTTTGGAAAAACATCCAAAAGGGTGAATGCTCCTGGCATGCTGGCAGCACTTGTTAACTTGATGTCAGAGCCGCTACTCCGGAGATGTGGGAAGTGACATGTGGTTCATCTGGGAAGCTTGGCAGTACTTCCACTGCAAGCGGTTCAGCTGTGCTCCTCAGGGAGAGAGTAGGAAGTGTCCTCATTTCCCTGGGAGCACGAGGCACAGCGTATTGTGAGCACGTGCGTGAGAGCCATACCTTCACCTGGGCACCGGGACCAAAGCAAATTTCCTTCCCTCACAGAACCACGTTGCAAGGGAGATACAGTGGTAATCCACAAGAGATCAAAGATGGGTTTTGCTAGAAAAGGGAAGATGAAGGTTATAAGGTCCTTTCCCATCTGAGACTTTGGGAAATCAGCTGGAGTTGCAGAGAGAGCCTCCGTGTCCCTGCTGGCCAAGAGCTGAGCTGCCTGGGAGGGAGAGGAGGAACTCCATGGAGGACTGCTCTGGACAGGGTCACTAGCAGGTTCCCCGCAGTGTGAGATGGAGCCTGAAGAGCAGCAGGGAAACCACGTGAGCCAGCAGGCTTGCCTCCTCAGTCATGGCTACGTTCAGGCTCTCAGCTGTAGGAAGCATCCTCCTTTCCATGTCTTTCCAAACCCAGCTCTTCATGGCAAAGCCTGCGCTAACGTCACCACAAACACAATGAAAGCCCGGAGAGCTGTGGCTCCACGAGGCAAAACCTCCTTGCTGAGCTGCCCTGGTAGCCGAGGAAAGTGCATCTCCTGGGTTGGACTGAGGATGACATTTGGCCTTAGGAGAAGTGGGAGGAGGAATGATGCAGGCTTCACAGGGCTGCTCCTTGTAGGGGACCTGCTGAATGCTCAGTAATTTTGTTACAAACCCTGTATAAGCAGATCTGCTTGATGAACCTGATAGGTAGAGGCTTGTATTCCCATTCTGAGGTAGCCAGTGTTGTGGTATGACTGTTATTCCTCAGTATGGCCTCAGCCATCCCCATCTTTGATCCCAGGCTGGAAGGACAGCCTCATTGTTGCATTATTAACCCCCACCAGGGAAGATCCTACTTTGCCAAGACATCCTGTATGGCCGTGGTGATTTCCTCAGATGTCCAGGAGCCCAACACCTGCTGATTTCACAGAATCACAGAATGGCAGGGGTTGGAAGGGACCTCGGGAGATCATCCAGTCCAACCCCCCTGCTCAAGCAGGCTCACCCAGAGCAGGTTGCACAGGACATCATCCAGGCAGGCTTTGAATATCTCCAGAGAAGGAGACTCCACAACCTCCCTGGACAGCCTGTTCCAGTGCTCCGTCACCCTCAGAGTAAAGAAGTTCTTCCTCACGTTCAACTGAAACCTCTTATTTTTCAGTTTGTGCCCATTGCCCCTTGTCCTGTCGCTGGGCACCACCGAGCGAGAAGAGTCTGGCTCCATCTTCGTGACATCCACCCTTAAGATATTTGTAAGTATTTATGAGGTCCCCTCTCAGTCTTCTCTTCTTCAGGCTGAACAAGCCCAGCTCCCTCAGCCTTTCCTCATAGGGGAGATGCTGCAGTCCCCTCACCATCTTTGTAGCCCTCTTCTGGACTCTCTCTAGGAGTTCTTCATCCTTCTTGAGCTGGGGAGCCCAGAACTGGACGCAGTACTCCAGATGGGGTCATTTCCCTGGGGTTCACTAGGTAATGGCATTTTGATGAGCTGAATTGTGGATAGAGTTGCACAGCTGGTGTATACCTTCAGCAGGCTGCCACTGAGAGGGGCAGGCACATCCCATTCCCCCTTCCCACCAATTCCACACCCATCCTCTTGCTCGTGCCTGCGTGCGGCCATGGGGCAGCTGCACAGCCTGTCCCAGCCGTGCTCTGAGGTCTCCTCTGCACTTTAAGAGCTGCTCCAGCACAAGCATCCTGACTCGAATAGCTCAAGTCATGAGGAGTCCTGAGACAGAAAACTCAAAACACGTGGAGGTTTAGCATGGTTTGAGGCTCCCCTGTCTCTGGGCAGTACAGGCATCCCTCAGGATGCACACGCCCACTTCAAAGTGGTGTTTTTTAAGAGAAATTATGAGGAAGCATCAGGTATAGTGAGGATACTGATTTTAGCCAGAGAGAAACACACTGCGGAGCTTGTGTGCAGGGAAAAGCAATGCTGCAGGCAGGAGAAGGACATGCTCCCACGCTTTCCATGCCCAGGTAGAACCGGCTGTGACCACGCACCAACATGGGAATCTTTGGGATCTTTCCCTTCTGATAACAATGTAGAAAAAGCAACTGATGGATGCAGCTGAAACCAAGCTCCCACAACACCAAGTCAGGTTGGCTGCAGGTAAAAACCAGGCAGACCCTAAAGAAATACAGAAAATCTCAGCGGCGGTGCATGATGAGTAGAGACTGACCAAAGTGGCAAACCAGCAAGATGGGGGACGTGGTCAGAGAAGCTGCCATGGGACAGCCTGGAGGACAGGGGAGAGAGAAGGGGAGACTCTGCAGGCTGTAAAGCTTGTGAGTGTGGACCAGAATCAAACATCAGGAGAAGCTTCTGATGGGCAGCGTCCAAGGGGCAGCAGGTGGGGAGCAGCCAGGGGTGATAAGGCATATCCCATACTCTGCTAGTTTCCATCAGAAGTTCCTAGGCACAAGGACAAAGCCATCATGACAAAGCTGCCGGTCATCTCTTCCTGAGGAGAATCCAGTGCCATGGAGTGTGGGCGAGTCCTCCAGGACCAGCTGAGGAACTGATGGCCCAGAGAACCTGACAAAGGCCTCCTTCACATTCGCTTAGTCCCTTTGGGCTGTTACAGACCCAAGGCCAAGCTCAGGGCTGTGATGGTGGTGACACAAAAGTCACACGACCTTCTTCTCCACCATCTCCATTAGCTCACGGTGAACCTGAGCCATGCCTTTCATCTGACAGTGTCCTCCTGTGCCTGGCAGAGGCTCAGCCTCAGGACGGGAACCCTGCAGGGAGGGAAAGCCTGGAGGTGTAAGAGTGGGGAGTGGTGGGGAGGGAAGCAAGAGGTGTTTGCTGGACCACCCATTCATTCCCCAGGGGAAGGGAGGTGTCTCCAGCCCAGCAAGCCCCAGGACTGGGGTGAGGGAATGATAGAAAGGCAGTACTACCAGTAGATCTCCCGCTTGCCAGTCCCCAGGAGGACTGTCAGAGGTTCCCACTGCTCTACATGCCAGGGCAAGGCAGGACAAGCCAGTCGGGCCACTGGTCCCCAAAGGACACCATGCCAGGGCCAGCACTGCAGCCATGCCCGCCACCTGGGCACGAGCAAAGCTTTTGCTCTGTCTGGGCCAGCTCCTTCCTCCCGGAGCAATTGTGTCCTCCAACACTGGCTTTCTCCCTCTCTTGATCACACACATTTTTGGCATTGCTGATGCTCATTCATTTTTAACGCTGAATACACTTTTCCTGCTCAAAGCCTTTCCTGAACATCAGCTAATGAAGCTACTGCACTCCCCTCGGAGACTGGCATCGGGCGGGATTATCCCCGTGGCAGGGATTTGCCCAAAAGCATGAAACAGGGCAGCTCCAGTGCTGGACATGAGCCGGGGGCTGGAGAGCCCCAGGGCTGTGCTCAGGCCAAACGTGTACTTCTGGAGCATCCCACCCTTTCCC